>CAEGAE010084759.1:0-20513 GCA_903067095.1 Girardinus metallicus
ATAGATAGATAGATAGATAGATAGATAGATAGATAGATAGATAGATAGATAGATAGATAGATAGATAGATAGATAGACAGAGATCATCATGTCACCATGGAGCTGCTGATTTTTGTTGTATAACATGTGTAACAGTCTGTGTAGCAACATTGGAATACTGTACAGTATTTCCACTTACAAAAAAAATGTGAAAAAATTATTTCTGATAGTTTTCCTTGACCAGTTTTCCATTTTTGAGTGAGTTATTGAAATAATTCAACTTTTCAATTATGTTTCACTTTATTAGTTTACATAAGCTGTAGATGGAGTGTTGTGCTGCAGTTCATTTCCGTTCATTCACCTCACTAATATACCTGCACATATGCAACATTAAGAAAGCTGACAAGAAGAGGGACTTGCCTGACATAACAGCTTTAGAGAAAATAGCCTCAGCAGGTAAAAATGTCTCTAAAAAAGAAGTGACAACAGTGATTGAATTAAAATACCGCATTAAGAAAGAAGTACAATGCAACTTTAAGAAAGCTGACTAAGAGAGGAGCTAACCCTGACATAACAGCTTTGGAGAAAATAGCTTATGCAAGTAAAAAAACATGTATCTAAAAAATTAGGGACCACACTGACTGAAATGAAATGACATGGATGCAAAATGGCTTCCTGACAGGTATGAAATGGATGAAACAATGGTCAAAAAGATTAATTGCTTGAATTCATTAGAGCCCTGATTTGATTTGTTCAATAAAAATATGGCAAAAAAAATCCAAATTTTCACAGAAACTTGAATGTTTGAATACATTTTTTTGTGTGTGTGGTGTAGAAGTTCTTTATTTTGAAGAGAAAAATATATAAAAACATCTTGAAATTTGATCAACACTCAGAAACAAAAGCTTTGTGCTGTCAAGACACAGTTCTAGTGAGATCTGAAATGAAACAGCTGAATGAGTGTATTCATCACAAGCTTATTCCAGCAATTAAAATGGTGGTTGCTACAATGAGCAAATTGGCACCAACATGGAGATCTTAATTTTTTGCTATTACTACTTTTGTAGTAACATCTTGGATAAATAAAAATCTTAGTTTTCTTAATTCATCTTAAACAGAAGGATGATGAAAACCATGACTGAATTCAACAGATGAACTACTTCTCCGAATGGACATTTAAAAACCCTTTTTGGATGTTCTGTTATGTACTGCACTAAAACAACCATTGTTTAAAACTTAAGGTTGCAAAAGCTTCATCTCCATCCACCTCACTAAATTCAGTCAGATTTGGCCAAATGATAAATCTCTGCAATCTCTTGTCAGCATATTATGTATAGATTGAAGTTTCGGTGAGAATATTCCTTTGTAAAGTCATGCCGTTTGGATTGAACAGTACATTTGTTTCTTTTTTTTTTTCCTAACCTTGCATAGTGCCATCTGATAAGTTGAATATTTGCAATACTTTTTCAGATATTTCACCCTCTGTGAAGGAAGGATAGACTCAGGTAAAGTTTGAAGTCAGGCATTTACCACTTTGAGGTGATGGAAACATTTTTCTATTTATTTTCCCATATCTGAGCTCTCAACTGTGTGCGTGGCTGTGTAAAAAATGAAGCGGAATTGAATTTTAGGCTTTCTTTGGTCAGGTTGGAGAGCAACATAGGGCAGCTACAGAGTTGCAGACTTAAAGGTGAGTGAAATGATTTATTGTAATGGCTGGAGGAGAAAGAAAACAAAATGTCATGACTATCAAAGTCATAATTAAAACAGTTTCAACATTGTCCCCAAAAATGCCCTTTAAGTAAAAGTATGAAAACAGTTTTCTTTTTGTTTTATTTCAGGTAGGAGGATAATACTCTGCAGTTCACAGAAGTGGACACGGACTACTGCGCTATCCGGTGTGAAAGGATGGGAACCAGCTTTGAACTGCCACTTTTCAGCGGGAACATGAAGAGGTGCTGCTCTGGAAATATTGCAAAGGTCAATTTGGAATCAGCATATGACATAACATCCATGTTATTAGATTCTGGGAGGAGTACCAAAAGAATCAGGAGAAAACCTCCAGTGGGAGGGATTAATAGAGGCGGTATGTCACTCTACCCATGGTGGCACCACAAAGTTAAAAAATAATAACTTCTACCTTGAACAAGTTTTCTTTCTTTAAAGTAGAGTTTGTGATCAGGAAAAGCTTTACTCTAGTTCTGAAAACAAACAGGGGGCAAAGGACGGGCTCGCCCAGATCATCATTCCTGTGAAGGCTGCTCATGCACAGATAAATCATGCAAAGCTACACACAGAAAACATAGGACCTTCTTGCTGTGCTCACCGCTGCAGCTCTGTGTGTTATTGCTTATTTCATGTCAAAGTCTTCTAAAAGAGAGCTTGACAGACAGAGCAGTGCAGCAAATAGCTGTGATAAACAATGATTGACTGCTGACAGCTTTACATGTAGTTATTTGTTCAGCACATGATGGATGTTAGATGTCTGCTCAGTTCTTCAAAATAACATGAGTGCTTCAGGAGGTATTTTATATTGTGGTATTATTGTTATTATTAGTGCTCCTGAAACCCGTCCAAAACAAGTTGCTGCATATCTTGAAGAATCAACAGCTGTATCAGAAGAGGACACAATCGGCTCTGGGAGACGAACACGACGCAGCCAACCCCAGAGGAGCCCACAGGTCAGGCTCTTTGTGTCTCCTCCAACTTCTCTCCCCTTGTTCATCCTTTTCTTTCCTCTTCAGCACAGGTTCCCCGGTCACACTTCTCATACTTGCTTCTTGTCTCGTCTTTTCATGTTCCAGATGTTTCTCCTCTAAGCTGCAATTGTTCATCACATTATTCAGTGTAAAGACATAAACTGGATGAAATCTGATAAAATGTGGCAACACATTCCAACATAAGTCAGAGGTGCTTATAACATAAACAAGATCGCAGATATGGAAGGTATAAACACAACTTTATTAATATGTTGCAGGGTGGGATTGTGCACAAGAAGGCGAGGAAGCTTTTTCACGACTTTGGAGAAAAACATGTGGTCCCGTTGTTTTTCAAATAAGAAAACCAAAGGTGCAGGTAAAGCAGTCGCATGCCCAGCAACGGCAGGAAAGCATGAAAGTACACATTAACACCGGCTTAGACGACAACCACATTTCAAGATAAGAGCATGTAAATAAAACCGAGCACGGCTATAAGAACAACCTAAAACGCATCATAAAACTGAGCAATAAAAACAGCAACATCAAAACAAAGATATAAATACAGGTGAACAAATAAAATCAGTAATTTGGCCGAGTGACAGATGCACTTGCAACTAAATCTGCACATTAGTGCATCTGCATGCGTGTGCTTGTGTGTGTCTGTGTGGATGATGACGTCACTTCTGAGCAGGTGTGGTGGAGTTTTTATTTTTTTTATTTTTTTCTCCCAACATGCATACTGAGACTCCCTATTTGGCCCGCCACAAAGACCTTCACACTTCAAAGGCGTGGGGTATGGATCAAACGCAGCAGTTGCAGGTAGTACACAGCAGTCTCTGCGTGGCTCTGCTCCCTTCATCTGTGGCCCTTTTCATGTCAGTGCCTCCAGAAGCCACATTTCGCTGCAACACTTGAATCTTAATGTGGATTAATGAGCTCAAATCAAATGAAATTGCAGTTCAAATAAATGAGATGTTGGAACCAGATCCTAAAGCAATACTTGACCACATGTTTTAAATAAAATAAATCCATTTGATTTCGAGGCTTGAGTTGGATAAAGTGTGTGAAAACTTGGTGGACCTTCAAAGCTGGCAGGCTTTTTAGAACAGTCTCCAGCGGCAGCAGTGCCTGTTCACTCCATCCACCCCAAATCAGTTTGCTTCACATCAGAGGAAAACATTTTTTTTTTTTTTATCAACGATGATGAGACATTTGCACAACCCTTGAAAATGTTGCATAAAAATGTCATTCGAATGGCACGTTCTATTATCTCAAGACCTAAAATAAACCCCTGCATTCATGAGGTCTGTTGCATAGAAAAAGTCTGTTGTTCTGCTATGAAAGTCACGCAGTCCTTCAACTGTATTCTTCAAGTTGGACTCATGTCCCCCTGGGATCTGAAGGTCGCAGGCTGCAGGGTGACCGTCCCCTCTGGCTTCTTTTTCTCTTGCTCCTGTCTCATCACTTCACCCGTGGGACACAGAGAAAGGTGAAGGAGGGTCACTAAACCTTAAACGCATGGTCAACTCTATGCTTGTGCCTTTATATCAGAATCTACATCCTCACTGAGGTTAGGTTTTCAATGCAGATGCAACTATTGTGCCAAAGTCTTGAGTCATTTGTCATTTCTTTACTTTCTGCAACCAGTGAGTGGGAGTTTTTGTTTTATCTTTTAACACAACTCTTCAGGTTTTCTGAAGGTATTTCAGAGCTTTTTTACGAGCCGTGGAGTCTTTTCACCTATTTCAATGACAGAAGCTTAGAAATCTGTTTTTATGACTTTATCTCGATATTACTGCAGTGGTTCTGGAAAGTGTATACGCTCCTGTTAAACTGGCTTTTGTCATTTAAAAAAAATAGACCATAAGAAACAATTTCAACTAATTTGCTATATATAATGTGCCAATTTAACAGAAAAACAAAGCATTACAAATAAAGTGTGCACGCTCTCATAACAATACATTATAAAGTCAACTTATTTCAATTTCAGAATTCAGTCTTCTTGGGAAGAATCTATCAGGATTCTACATCTTGACTTTGTAATATTTGCTGTCTCTACCTCACAAAACTTCTCCAAATCTCTCATATAGAGAGAGAACATGTTTTGCCCACAGACTATTCAGGTGAGCAACCACAGTTTCTCTGTTAGATTTGGTTCAGGACACCGTTGCAAAACTTTAATAGCTTTCTTAAGGGGGATTGCTATTGATAAATTATATCCTCTCTGTGATGCTGAAAGTTATAACATGTCTTCATCTTCAACTTTTTAGCAGACGAATAAAGATTTTGGATCAAACCTGACTGATATTTGGAACTGTTTAGTATTTTCTCCACTTGGTCAGAAATCTCAGCTCCATCTAAAAATAACCCTGAGGCATAAATACTGCCCTCACCATGTTTCATTGTTAGTATGGTGATTTGTTGTTGAGAAAGAAATGTTTTCATCACTTTATGAGACTTTCTCCATCAAGATTTTTAGAGACTTTATCCAGACCTGATGGTTTTCTTTGGAAGAAAGTTCTTGCAACCCAACACCTTAATCTAGACTATTGAAGACTGCTGTCATGCACACACAACTTAATCTGAATAAACTCTATGAATGCATGAACATGTAAATGGTATAAATATTTAAAAGTCAAGCAGAAAATTTATTTCAACTATAATGTAATGGTAAGTGTGAACTCAAGTACATTGTACAATGAAAGTGAATCAGCAGATGCCTCAATAAAGTATCAGTTTCAGTTTGAGTACACCCAAGAAAAAACTGTAAAAGTTTAGAAAACCTGCTTTCCTGGAAGCAAAGTATATGGAAGTTAGGAATAGTTTAAACACTTGCATAGCACAGGAGAAATGGGATGATGGATGAAGCAGTAGCATTATTGACTGAAATAAACTCTATAATAGCCAAAGTTTTTCAAATTTTCTTCTTGATTTAATAGCTTATTATTTTCTTGAACAGATTCTGCCTTAAATCTGTAAAATGCAATATTGTGTAAGAACTTACATTGATTTTCTAAGTTTAATATCTTTATCCCATTTTTTCCACTGTGCTTACTTTGATTATACAATTGTGTTCTGTAATAAGACGACTGAATTCATGTATTTATAAACGAGTAACATTAATCATTGTGAACCTGATAATATTCATAAACCTATCCTCCCAACCCAGCAGATTCCTCCAGATGCATCTCCCCAGATTCTGTCTCTGTCTTATTAAAGTCCTAATGGAAAGTGATTGATGACAAAATTTCCTTGTGATTAAAAAGAGCTGTGACAGAAATAGTTATGTTGCAGGAAGAGCGTGCAGAAATGTCACCGTGACGTCGTTAATGGGTTCTTTTCAAATCACCTCAGAGATTTACAGGATTGCAAATAATTTAATATGCCAGGCCAGTAACGTTGTTGTAATAAGCCATCTAAAACAATTTATTGGATGTTCCCTCACAATAAATCATGAGGGTCATGCATGTTTTATGAACAATCAGTCAAGCTCAAGCATCAGCAGGCTGGATAATGATGAACTATTGAGAGCAATGGGCTTATTTAAGTTCAGAGATGGAGTAGGACAAATATCATTCTCAACGGGCAATCCTTAAAAGCCGCTTTTTAGTTTTTATGAAGGCGTCTGTTTGCTGGCTTCAATCCATCTGTCTATGACAGTGCAGAGTGACAGTGCATTTCAATGAGTCTCTCTCTTATAAATATTCACTGCTCTCTCTGACATTTTTTATTTTTCTATTTCACCCCAGACGGTTTTACCTATACAGATGGTGGAGAGGGTATGAGTCCCTTCATGGTCTGTCATGGATTATTAAAAAGTTACAAAGGAAAGTTTTCTAAGCCATGCCTGACTGTACTAAAGCTCCTTTGGGTTAAATGCAACTGTCACAAGCTGTACGGCTGATGAAAATATTACAATCCTTACTTGTTGATTTTGACATGTTTTGGAGGGAAACGGAACAAGCATAAGGGTGTAAATATTTGCTTGTGTCATCAGGACATCTTAGGCCACATTTTGATGATGAGCTTTTCTGCTATGGGGTAGAGGTCCTGTCCAAAGTGGGGGCATTAAAGTATCTCAGGGTTTTATTCACGAATGAAGTGTAAGACCGCTCCTCAGATTTTTGCTGTTTCCACAGTGCAGTCTATCAACCTACCTATGGTCATGAGCTTTGGGTAACGGCACAAAAAATGATTATGGAAACAAGTAGCAAAAATTGTGGAAGCAAGTAGCAAAAAGTTTTCTCCTTAGGTTGTCTGGACTCTTGCTTACAGCTAGGATGAGAAGCTGTATCATCTAGGAGGGGCTCAAAGAAGAGCAAGTACTTTTCCACATCAAGAGGACCCATTTGAGGTGAATTCTCTGCTTAGGCTGCTGCTCCTGTGACCCAACCTCACAAAAGTAAAAGATGATTGATTGATGGATGGATGGATGGATGGATGGATGGATGGATGGATGGATGGATGGATGGATGGATGTTTGAACCAGAGCAATAGCCAAAAATGGTAAAGGGATGGCTTTTCTAGTCATGCTAAAGTCACTTTGAGCACTTCTCAAAGTATGATAATATCAGTGTAAGTTCTCGCATGAATGGTGCCCTGAGTAAGAACCTCCTTCAGCCGTGTCCTACCAATAATATAAAAGTAAATCATCTGAGATTCTGGGTAGGATGAAATTCTGTCTGCATTTCCTCACAAAGCAAGTCAGTTACTCTCCCTAATATCAGAGGCACGCAGGAGGAGCCCCCAATTAATGGCATAAAAGCAATAAAAAGTTTGGTAAGCATGCAACCAACATATAAGTTAATGTTTTGTATCTTTCCTTCGAATCCTGGTTCCTAAGTTGGACAGCTGGGTAGAAGGCGGTAGAAGCAGTCACAGGTAAATTTAGCACATGTAGTGTTGTTTCTCTGAGGCAAAAACTGGGAAAGAGCCAAAATCTATTTTTGTGGAGATTTTTAGTTACTCTTAACATTTAGAAAACATTTAGAAAGTAATGGCAGGCACTGGTTTAGCATTTTGCTGTGACAGACCTGCACAATCTGCCTTTAAGTTTCTTCAGTAAGTTTTATCCAAAAGCCCTTAAGTCTGTGTAATTGGAGGATTTGGAAACTTAGCTTGCCTGAATTTCAGCAGACACATGATTTTTAAAATCTTGGCTTTACCAGCATAGATATTTAAAAGTTGGTTCTCTTGATGCTAAATCAACCTGACGGATGGTCAGAGGGTGGCTGGAAGTTCTTGACTCACAGTCTTGTCTTTTTTTTTTAACATAGCTCTAATGTGTGCACGTGTACCCGAAACAGGTTCTGAACAGCCAAAGTAATTTATGTCTGGATTAACGTTGGATCCGTTTATTTTAAATGTGAAATTGCCTAGCTGGCTCAAACCAACATTTCAACAAAAATGTTTCAGCAAACTTGTCCACAAACGAACATGAACATAATTTGAGTTCATCAAAGGTGCAGCTAGACATGATACATAAATTCTAGAGTACAAACCAGGTTCCTGATTTTCCCTTTAAATCATAGGATACTGGTGTGAAATTTAATCTGTCTAGACCTGCACTTTGGCAATAAGGAGAAGGCAAAGAACATTTTACTTTCCAATTGCCATGCATGTCTACATAGTCCACATGAACGTCTGACGTCAGCTGCACAGGATCAGCAGTACCTGGCAAGAACTTTTTCACATTTTGTGACATTACATCTTCAAACTTCAGTGTATTTTGTTGGGACTTTATGTGGTGGATCAACACAAAGTAGTGCACATAGAGAGGTGAAAAGCAGTTAGCACATTGTTTTAGTAACCCTGTTTTTAGTTTGTGTAAAGTAAAATCTGATGCGCGTTGGTATTCAGCATCCTCGATTAAATGCTTTGTAGGACCAGTTTATGCTGCAGTTACATCTGTGGTAAGATAAACACGTTTAGAAACTTTTTTTCTGAGTTTCCAGTTCTTCAAAATAACTCAAGCTCATAGAACAGATGGAGAATTTTTAAGCCTTGCCACAAATTCCCATCTGGATTTCTGTCTGGACTTTGACCGGGCCACTCAAATGCATGCAACCATTCCATTATAGCACTGCGTGTTTTGGTGTTGTTTGCTGGAGTGTGAGCCTCCACCTATGTCTCAAATTATGCCATGAGTCACTATGAGGATATTGTATTCAGCGTGACATGCAGGATTAGTTGTCACAATAATGGTTTTGCTATGTTTTCCCTATTTTTTTGTCTGATCTGACCAGTTAAAATTCTTCCAATTATGTGTTCATATGACTTTTTCAGTCTTTCTTTCAAAAAAAATCATCAACCTTCTAAAAAGGCCAGGTATGTGGGACATTTTTGCTATATTCTTCCCTTTGTCAGATGATGGATGAAAATGCTTCATGAGATGCTTAAAGTTTGGGATATTGTTTTGTAAACTAACTCCACTTTAAACTTTTCCAGAACCACATTGCTGACCAGTCTGTTTTGTTCATCAGTCTTTATGAGGTTTTTGGTAAACAAACAAACCTCTAAAGGCCTTCCCAGAATAACTGGATTTATACTTAGATTAACTACCCAGAGGTAAACTTGATTGTTTTTTCATGTGACTCCAAAATACATTAGTTGTACTGAGTTTTATCTGAGGTTAACAGGGTAAAAGAGGTTGATACAGATGCACATCACTTTTTTCACCCTTTTTTTAAGAGTATATTTTTTTCCATATATTCACAATCAGTTATTACACCATGCATGTCCGTCACATATTTTTATTATTGTTTATTTTGAACATGCAAACACCTAGCTTCCCACTTGTTACTTAAGATGATACATCTCACAATAGCAAATAAAAACACAATAGCTATAGAACATCATAACAAAGGAGAATAGCTGGCATATTCAAAAAGGAGTAAATAGAAGCACATCTCATTGCCCCTTTGTTCAGCCAACATAATATGAACACATATATACATACATAAATACACACACCAACGCATCCACATATCCATATGTACATACATAGGTATATTAGAATTAATGATGGGATCACTGTTTTTATGCGAGTTGGTGAGTCCACGACGTGTTGTCAAATAATCTTCAGAAACTACATTTTGGAACCAAATCTAAATCAAAGATCATGTGTATACTTAATGAATGAATGCAAACTTCTGTAACTGCTCATGTTAAGGTTCTCTTACAGTGCACTTTGTTGACATTCTTGTTGGTATTCTCCAGTGTTTAACTTAATATGGGACATGAACCACTAATCCTCCCCGAGGGTATCCACCCAGTGCCCTATTACCGGCCCATTATTTGGCACTCTTCCAAATGTTTGGGACCATGCTGTGGATAGAACTAATCCTGTAATGACACAGAGAGTTAATTGATTGCCGTCTGATCTCTGCACAAGGCTCTCTTGCAAGATAGAAATGGTTGTTTGTGAGGAAGAAGTCTACCCTTTCTACACTGAATTGATTCAAGACAGTGACAGAACAGGGAACCCTGTAAGCCCATTAATTAATGAGCATCCAAGGTGTGCCAACAACACACTCCTGTCTCAGATCAGCACCGTTTGTTATTTTAGTGTATTGCATGGAATTAATGCCCCACATTGTACCATATATGATGCAAGATGGAGAAATGCTCTGCTTTAAACTAATAAACACTATTCATTATCCTAAAAACTTGAGTTATGTATTGCTTTAATTTTTAAGACGTTTGGATAAATCAAGACGATTACTCGCAAAACCGGTTGGACTCCGCCTGAAGTGTTGCAGTTTTACAGAGAACATGATCTATCATTGAAAGTCTCAAATTGAAAAAGCACTGCTTGAAACTATGAATATTACGAGTCTGGAAATTTGATGGGAGAAGCAATAAAGATGTCAAAGTAATTTTATAAGCTTATGTTACAAAGGAATCGTAGAGTGCTTAAAATCAAATGCATTCAATCAAAAACTGATTTAAGTACAATTGAATGTAATATGTTATACTTTTAAAAACTGGCATTGAAAGTCCCATTAACTTTCAAATTGGTTTTGCCTATGCTTCCACATGAAATCTTGTTTCATTAAAGGTCTGCTATAAATTGACTGTCCATACAGATTTTTTTTTCCCCCAAAACATAATTTCTGTTCTGATTTCTGCATCTGTCTGCTTCCTTGTCTTTTGTATGTCACTTCACAATAGCTTGTTGGGATGTGGACACAGGTTTCCTGGGGGTGTCTACTAAAAGGAAACTCATGGTGTTATTCTCAGTCGAATGTCCCTGAAGTACAAAGTTGAGAGAGGATACTAAAACAGCTTCAGATGACGAAAACACACAATGGATTTCCTCACCTCTGCAAACATTGTCAATGCTTTTCAAACTTCCAATGTCAAATAGTTACAGAAATTGTCAAACAGCAGCCGCCCCAATCTCCCAGTTGTGAGATGCACCATCTAGCACCACTTCTGAAGCTTAGAGATACCATTAGATGAAAAACTACATGCTGAACAGGAGGAGTAAGGGAACAAGCTTTTAACAAAAACACCCTCAATGGGTTTCCTGAAACATCCTGGGATTTGGGGTTGAAAATGTTTTCTTTTGTACTCAAATTTTCACTGGCCATCTTCAGTGACAGTAAAAAAAAAACAACCCTCTTTACATTCAAAGGTTCTACATAATATCTTTTAGGATGTACCTGGTTTTATATATACTGTACCCGAACAAGCCAGTTTATTGGGTGCAATGTTCCTTTCAGGAATGCTTTAATTATTTTAGCATAGACTCAAGATGATGTAAAAAATTTTAGTCCTTGTTGACTTGATGCCATCATGTGACTGCAGCAAATTTGTCAGATGTAAATCCTTGCATACACCAATCTGCCTGTCCACCACATACCACAGATTGAGACATGCTGAGTGTGAAGGCCACTCACATACATTATGCATTGTCCTGACGGGATATGGTCATAAAGTAATAAACATGGGAAGCAACAATACTCTGGTAGGCTGTGATATTTAAATAATGTTGGCTTAGTTCTAAGGGGCCCCAAGTGTACCAACAAAATGTACCCGTTGATACAAGGCAAAATGGATCGATCAATCAATCAATGTTTTCATGTTGTTGACGCCATGTTCTGACCTTACTACCTCAAACACCTCTATGTGAAAATCCAGACGATCATCAGTTTCTGTAACACTAAGACCAGTTTGTCTATTACCAGCCAGCATTCAAAGTTACCTAATTCCTCATTCTGATGCTTGGTTTACAACATCTTCATCACTTCTATGTCTAAATGCCTAAACAAGTGTGCCTAATAAAGTAGCCAGTGACTATAAACACACAGGACTTTAAAAAGTGAAGTCCTAATGATTTTGTACGCGAGATAAAAATCACCTCCTGGACGCCTGAGGTATGTGTGACCTTCATCTTTAGGGAAAATATGTTTATCTGAACAGTCTTTAAAGTCTAGCCCATTCAAATAAATCTGTGAAAAAGATTGAGTCATCTGTTATGTCTGAATGGACACCAGACTTTTTGGTAAGTTAGAAATACAAAATATTTAGTGGCATTTAGTAAATATTTCCATTTATTAAATGTCACATTAATGAGAGAGCATGTCAGATATTTGTTTATTAGTAGTTTCAACATCAGAAGTTTACATACAGAATAATTACTTTGGCTGTTTCTTAAGACCACACCATGAATATAACGCTATCTTGCTTGACATGATGGGAAAGGGGGAAAAAAAATCAGCCAAGATATCAGGAAAGGATTAGTGGAACAATTTCCAGATGCTTGAAGGCGCCACATTTGTCTGTTCAAAGAACTACAAAAGTGGCTTAAGGACAACAAAATAAATATTTTTACCTGGTCATGGTAAAGGCCTGATCTCTATCCTTTAGATTATTTTTGGGCAGATCAGAGGAGGCCTTAAAACCAGATCCAGTTCCACCAGTTCTGTTAGGAGGAATGGTCCAAAACTCAAGCAAACTGATGTGAGAATATCAAAATGTTTGACAACATTTTGATCTTTGCCTAATTCAAAGGTATTACTACAAAATACTGAGGAAATGTACTTATTTCATCCATCCTTTTTCATAAAGAAAAGTACAAAGTTGGGACAAAAAATTTGCAAAAAAGGAATAAAAGTTCAAGGAAGAAGGTTACAAGAGCTTAGATTTTTGGAAGCCAAACATAAAAAATATTTCCCATTGAAATATTTTTTATATATGAAGACATTTTTGCAATTAGCCATGCAAGTAAGGTGGGAAAAATGATTAGCAAGCAGAGCAATATGAGGTGTTTGTGTCTTGTTTCTCAGAACCTTTTTTTAGTCACTAGCTCTTACCTGATGTGTTTTTTGCGATAATTAATATCACTGTGAAGGTTCAGTTCAGAAATTACAGGAAAGTGATGTTGGTTTGCTCTTGTTTAAAGTGAGACAGTCTGGTAGATGTTGAACTCAGTGTCCCCATGTTGCTATGCTGCAATGAGCATGATTGACAGATGGATGTGCAGGAAGAAAGGTTACAAGGGCTTTGGATGCAGCTGAGGAACTATAGGATGGGAGGGGCTGATTGGGATGCGCTGAACACAGATCACACTCAAGATCATATCACACTGCCCATACCAATAGGTTCATGCACGGACATCACCATGCAAATCTCCACTTCAGTCACAAAAATCAACACCAAGGTAGAATTGTGTATTTTTTTACTCTCTGTTCAGCTTATGACGAATTTGTAAAGAAGCACATTTTCAAGTATTCTGAGATAGACATGCACAGGCACACATCCACTAGATCATAGGTGAGAGGGAGCCTGGTGCCCCCCTACTTATGGAACAGCTCGCCCAGGTCATTATCATCTGTGAACTGCGACTCACGCTGACATCGTCTGGATGGCCAGCGATGATGGAGGGGCATGCTGCGACAGGCTTTAGGTGTCTCAAAAAGAGACTGGCAGGGGATGTCAGTTAGTGAGAACAAAACAAATGGCAAGAAAAACAGACGTGTACAGAGCACAAACAGGAAGATTTGCAGGGAAATCGGACACAAGAGCGGGGCGGAGGGATGGAAAACATATTCAAGCCATCCAAGAGAAGAACGGAAAAAGGAAAAGGAGGGTTTGATTTTTAGACGAAAAGGTCTAAAAAAAGAGGGAGGAAAATAAGCCACCAAACCAGACTAAATAGAAGCTGACAAAAAGGAGAGAAAGCAATTTCTATTTGGATAAAAAGCCCAGCATTAGGACGAGTTCAATAGCGAGCCATGGTCTTGTCATCATGTCCCTTTTTCTTACAAGAACAACCTGTTTGATCTGTGCAGAGTAATATGGTGAACTGCAGGGGGTATCCACAGCATCAAAGGAAATTTAAACCACACACTGGCCCATTACGGCGCGCTCGTGTGTGCGTGTCCGTCTTTCTGACCGTGACTGACTGCACGCAGCACAGCAACAAAGCATGATTGTATCGGTCTTGCAAAGTTTGCACAATTATCAGTCAGCAGGTGTTCTTGGCACAATGTGTCTTAACTACCAATCAAAACTAGCACCCCTGTCTGCTCTATTATTGAGTGTAACAGGGGAAGTAATGACAATGAGTTCTTGATGATCCATGACAGCAACAAGAGATGTGAGGTGGCAGTGCTTGTTTTCTGTGGAGCCCCTTTGTGGCTTCATGCATCAGTAAACGCACTCTGCTCTCTGGTGGAGGCAAGAGGTGTTGGGCAACATAAAAAAAAAAAAAAAAAAAAAAAAAAGAGGACAGAGAAGACAGACACGGCTGTCTGAAGAGTGTTGATCGATGGCCCATTCGGTTTGGCTTAGGGCTCACATGAATAAACATGGAACTGATGTTTGCTGCAGACATTTTGAATGCAAACCTTTGATTCTGTAATGAGATGAGATTAAAAAATGTAACTGGAAAAATCTAATCTGATTATAGTTACTGCTCCGAGGAGATTGAGTCATAGCTCAATATTGATGTTTCAGGATTTACATTTTTGAACCATGGATTTTTCTGTCCCAGGTGAAAACAAATTGAGAAAACCACAAGCGACTACACCTTTCTCCCTTTCTTAGGGCCTTGAGTTTATTCTCTGGCCCTAGAATGGTATCCATACTATACAAAACAGAGGAGTTATGAAATGTATGTAAACACCTAATCAATAGTTTCAATCGACAGTGCTGCAAAGGCTTATCAGGCCTTTCACAGTCTGTGTCTTATAGCTCCGCTCAGTGAATTATGGACATTAATTCTCTCTCGTAATTATGAGAAATTGATTTTCCGGTTGAGCTTCTCCCAAAGGCAAGGCCCACATGAAAACCAAATCATGTCCGTGTGTTGGCTAACGCTTTGGGGCTGTCGTTGTGCTGGCCAGCTTGCAGGGATTAGTGTCTGAATGTGAGACATTGCTGAAAAATGAGCACATCAAATGTCACACATGATTCTTGCTCCCTTTGTGCTCTGTGTACTCTCCTGAAAACATGTTTATTTACTGAATGACAAATGTTCTGTATTTTAATAAGAAACTATAGACTTTATGTGGAAGACAAACACAGTTAGAAATATAATATGCATGGGTTTAATCGCTTTATATAAAATTGCTTCCAAGGAACCCAACTTTCTTATGCACTTTTAAAAGTGAACGATCAATAGTTCTCCAGGCTTTCTGACACGTATTTAATGTTTGTTCTTGGATGTTATAAACTTTTTCATCCAGCATTTTGCCCAGTCATTTTCTGACCAGCCTCCAATGCCCAGATGGCCATCTGGTGAGCTGCTGTTGCTCAAATTTCAGAAGTCAATGCTAGTTCTGAGAAAAAGAGGTGTGAGAAATAAATGTGCCACAGATTGTTGTGTATGTTTGCTCTATTGCAGAAGATCAGTCAGAGGGTCCATGCAACCTTTGTCCACATCACATGGCCATTGCCTGTGGAATAAATGGGAATAAATGGCACCAAAAAGCACTATGAGAAAACAGCTTACTTTGATAGCAAAAATGTAACAACAACAACATAGTTTCAGAGAAAGAATATTGTGTTTTAGCAACAAGATTACAACTATTGAAATTTTTTTTTAAAACAGTTCTCAATTATACTGGTTAACTTCATCAAGATACACCTCCAAGGTACTTTTCAGGTTTTTTCCAAGTTTTAAAACACAATAAAATATCTGAGTATTTATCTTTAATTTCTCGAAAATATATAAACATTTCAACAGTGAGAAATTAATATTAAATTAATTCCAGGTAATGTATCCATTTCTAACTTTTAATGGTCATGTTGAGTTCTGTGGCGTTTTAAGAACCGACTATTGGATCACAGCATGAAGGACTCATGCTCCTCAGATCTCAAGCAGCCAACACACACAGTTTTGAACATCTTATAAATATATTTATCTAAAGGATGAAATATTCAACTAAACTTACCTATTTGAAAGTAAATAAAATGACTAAAATCTACCTCCCTTAATAAGATAAACATGAGAAAAGAGCTGAAATAAAAGGCAGTTCACTCCTATAAACTCCTTAATGAACTTTTGCAAGCAAGGGCGTTTACCAGAAAGAACAAACAGTGTGGCAGCTTGGGAGAAGCAAAGGGTGGATGGCAGAAAGTCTGCATCAGTGTCTTTTATAGTCGTCATCTCCGACAGGCCACCAATCCGTCGTCTGTGGTCTTCAAGAGCCAATCAGTGTTGGGCACCTGCACACTCAGATTTACATAATCAACTTTATGACCCCAGTCGTAACGAGTGTGAAGAGCTGAACAATATTTTTTTCAGCACAACATTGGCAAATATTAATCTGCATCAATTTGATCCAGTTAGGAGAAAACCACTGTGTGATTCCATCAGTCTGTAAGATGCCATGATGTGAGTGTGGAGTCTACCCCACCCAGATGCAGAGGTTAGACCAATCAAGTCATAATTGGTAGAAAGGAGCAAACAGTCACTTACGTTCATGCTGGGTGGGATAAACACTAACCCATGAACACCAGAGGATGGTAATAAAATAACTTTGCCATAGTTAAAACATACAAGTAAGTGTTTATCCACCATCGGGGAACAGTGGAAACATCTAATTAGACCACTGACATCACATTTATCCAAACACTTCAGTATCCCGCTTAAACAGAAATTAATATGGAGAACATTTTATACTGCAAAGAATATATCACAGATAATTTCCTTGTACTCAGTACCCAGTAAATTTTGACTGCTAAATTCCAGCATAATGATTGCACTCAATACACATTTTTGCAAG
The DNA here is from genome assembly GCA_903067095.1 of Girardinus metallicus. Classification (NCBI taxonomy): domain Eukaryota; kingdom Metazoa; phylum Chordata; class Actinopteri; order Cyprinodontiformes; family Poeciliidae; genus Girardinus; species Girardinus metallicus. The sequence goes on from CAEGAE010084759.1 coordinate 16,916, forward strand.
AGTGTCACCATTATCATTAGATGACGAATGAACCATAACCATGATCCTTTACCAAAGCCTCACAAAGGCAGTGCTGCTTCCATTTTTCCCTGGCACAGGTGTGTGTGATTTTGGTTCCGCCATTACAAATTATGTTGGCTGGTTAGAGTTATGCGCTGACAGAGAAATATTAGCTAATTAATGCGTGAATTATTATAATTACGACCTCATTAGCACACCTGATTATGCTTAATATATCATGGTGATTACAGCAGGACATGCTTATTAAGAAAGTTAGAAAGCTCAAAGAGAGACAGGCAACAGGGGAGTCAGAGATCATGACACGGTGGGGTTTTCACCACATGCTACAGTTAACGTGTGTGGCCTCTAAGCTTAGGCTAAGAAACACTCATTTCTGATTATTTTTTATCATTATAAACCACTTTGGCACTTTCTACCTTTATTATAAGAGCTTTTTTTTTTAGCTACTAATCTGTTTCTGTTTAAATGACCTATTACCAGTGGTTGCTGAAAGAGCTTCCAATTATTTTTGGTCGTATCTCTTATTTCAGGATGCAGCACATTGTCATAAAGTGCAACTATAAGCTACAAATTTATGAAAAGTGTTTATTTGACTTTTTACTTTGACCAAGAAAACTGAAAATAATCAAGTAAAAATATTGATTTAAGTGAGTCCAATGTGTTTCTGGTGTGTTTCAGTGTATCAGGGGCTTTTCTTGGTCACAGATTTAACTACCTAACTTAACATCAATAATCTTCACAAAGCTAATAAAACATGCTGCCACCACCATGTTTTATTTATTTGGTTTTATTCAGTCTCATTTTACCAGATTATCTTTTTTCACATGTATTCCTGTGGTCACATATGGGACCTCTTATGGACCACTTCTTAACACTCTCCCATGAAGGCTGGATTAATAGAGGCACGAGGTTTTCCTGTCAAATGATTCTCCAACAACTACTGATCTTTGCAACTCCACACACCTGTTGGTTGATTTTCTGATCACTAAGATTGTAAGCTTGATGTCCATGTCCTGGCAAGTTTAAATTTGTGTCTTATTCTTTCCATTGTCTTAGAGGATGTGTTCAGCGTAGCTTCATGAAAAACGCAAAGCTTTACACATAACCATATAACGTATTGTTGTTTTAAACTTTTCCACAACGTCATCTGCAGTGTTCAACAACCACTGAGGCCTTCATCGAACAACTGTAATCACACAGTTACACACTTTTTTTTCTTACTAGGTGTAACTTCTGAAGACAATTGGTGCCACTGGATTTTCTTTAGTTGTAAAGAAATGAAATGCAGTTTTCTCACAAGCGTACACACTTTTCTGATTTTTCTTTGTAATTTTTCTTTCATTTCTCAGTTATACACTCCTTTCTGAGGCTCTATCAGATAAAATCATAATAACAAACATAGAAGTTTGTCGTTGGAATGTAAAAAACTTAAGTAATAAGAAATACTTGTGCAGGGTCACTCTGAAAGTCAATCAGATTTCTTAGGTCTAAATAACTAAACAAATTTCCTTCAGAGTGGAAGCATTGAGGGCACACTGAGGAGTTTGGCCAAAGAGGAGTTTAGAATACATTCATTGCTCTTCCACATTATGAGGCAGCAGCTGAAAAGGGACATGTGAAGCCAGATGCCTTCCAGAGAACACTTAAGAGGCATCCCACCTGGAAGACACGCCAGAGCAATGATGGATGGGTGGGTGAACATGTTAGCCCTAAACTGGACTTAAATTCAATTCAAATTCATCTATGTACCAGGCTGTCATCTGTTCATGTGTAACACACCGGAATGTCAGGCATTTATTCTTGGCCTTTCATATTGCAGCAGCCAGTGCCCCAACATTCACCTCGCATGTCTTTCTGAGAAGCCAGAGGCTCCTATTGTAAGTGATTATGAAACATCGCGGGCTTGTTCTTGTAAGCCAGGCATCTGGTGTGTCAATCCTGTTTCCGGATTTAAGATAATTATTGTATTTGTGCAACAGCATAGTTCTTTGTGATGAGAAAAAAAAAAGAAAAACTTTTTAAGCACCCTTGAGTATACTCTTGCTTCAGCATCTTATATAATACAACAATTAAATCCAGTTGATTTGGAAGTCCTTGTGATGGACTGGTGACCTGTGCAGAGTGCAAACTCTTGCCTGTTGACCGCTGGAGATAGGTGGTCAACAGGCAATCAAGGGAGAGCTTGACCCCTCATCACCCCACTATAAGCATGCAAGTTAATGGATGGATGATTTGGAAGTTTTGATTTTTCACCACATGTTCATGTTGAGTTTTCTGAGTTGTGTGTGGGTTGTGGATGTGTGTGCGTGTTTGTCCTACCTTCTCCTTTTGCAGGGTGCGACAAGCAGGTTTGGTTCCAGTTGGAGTTCATCCGGTGGTAATCAGGAGGAGTTTCTAGAGGGGCAGCTTCAATTAAACAGACACCAGATGATTCCGTCACTACAAGTGGTAATCAGACCTGTAGATAACACTTGCTGAACTTACCTAACCCAATATTTACTTTGCACCTCGTTGTCCTTCTTTGCTGTTGAGAATTTTCTCTTGAGTTTCTGGTTTCAGCTCCTTGTCACCTCTCGCTGCTTCAACATTCCCTCCGGCTTCCTCCTTGTCCCCCTTCCACTCCGCAGACAACTCCTACGTGAACAGGAGGAGTCTGAGGGCTTCTCAGGCTCCTCCTATCTTTGATCCTGTCTGACTCTGGAGGAATCTTTGATCCCCCAAAGCTCTGCCTTAGGGGATCAAGCTTGAAGGGGAACAAGCTCTGCCTACCTGTCAAACCTTCTCCATCACCACCTAGCCACGAAATAAACAAAGAGAAACATTCACTAGCTGAATGCTCACTTCACTCTGGCAGCCTCAGCCTCAGAGCACTCACTTATCTCCACCACAGACATGTCATTTCCATTAACAGTAAGAACTTCTGCTCCTTGATTTTCTCAAAAAAAATGTGGTATGCATTATATGAAAATCTTTGAGATAAACCTGTGGGACACAAAATGCACCGAATTCAGAGAATGACCTAACAGCAAGCTAGCCATGGAGCTAGCTATACAATAAAGTCAAGTGCAGCGATATATTTATAGATTTCTCCTCTTGCCACAGCAGTCACTTATTAATAATCACAAAATAAACATTAAGCCTAAAAGCATACTACTGCAGCAGACTGAATGTTCTGCTCTTTGTGTGGGAAATATTTCAGTGTTTTTTAGGGGCGTTGCTGTCAATCGCTTCGGCAACGAGTCTGGTCGTAGCTGCGCTGATACAGAGAGCCAGAAAGAAGTGGTTTAGGGTTGTACTTTTAACAGTTTTTTCCCTTTGCTGTGAAGCACGGCACAAAATTAATAATATCTACATGTCCAAGTTTGATTGAGTTAACAGAATTATTCTACAGCAGCAGCGCGGCTATGCAGGGCAGGTAAAAGATTTGTCTTTTTGCCCTCCAGCGTTGTCCGCATCCGAGAAATTTCCATATGTAAACAATAACATGCAGAGGGTCTATATTTGTAAATATGATTATGATTAAGTCAGTGCCTCACCAGCTATGAACCTCACTGCATGTCACTGATCTGATTTTTTA
>CAEGAE010084763.1:0-61776 GCA_903067095.1 Girardinus metallicus
AAAAAAAAAAAAAAAAAAAAAAAAAAAAAAAAAAAAAAAAAAAAAAAAAAAAAAAAAAAAAAAAAAAAAAAAAGACATGATTTTAGCACATAATAAATTCAACATGACCGGTAAAATGCCCAGGGTGGAGGTGCCCAACTTCAGTCCTCAAAAACTAAGATCCTCAAAGGCTCAAATTTTTCGATGTGTCCTTCCATCAACACACCTCACTCAGATTAATACTGATTACCAGGCCTCCGCAGAGCTGAACGACTCAGTCAATAGGTGACGCAGAAGGGTTCACCTAAAAGTTGCAGACTTGTTACTCTTGATGACTGGATTTGGACAACCCTGGTCTTCTCCAATATCTCCTGGAGAAGAGCTACCCCCCATCCGCAGCAAGAGCTTCCAAAATACTCTCTATTACACTGGAAAATGTCATTTGGATCTTGCACATTTGACTGTACCCTCAAAGATCTTTTTTGTGTCCATCTTAATATAATTTTGTAAGGACACTCAGTGGGGACCCAGAAAATCAACCACACACAGGAGTATGCAATGGGAAAAGAACGAGTCAAATTTATTTTCTGATTCTGATGCTGCTCAGGGTACGGTCGTCAAACACAGTGCTGAGAAGAAAGGGGAGAAGTCTGGTGATGCACAGATAAAGGAGGGGTTACTTGAAATGTACAGCTTAACTAAGCAGAGGATGGGTGGGGCTGAGGAACAGAGGGTCAGACAGCAGGGAGGTGCAGGTAACTGCTAGGACCAGCTGCAGTGGAAGTGGTGAAGATCTCCACGAGGAGATCCAAAAGGCTACACCCAGGGACTTTGACGAAGAACAGGCAGAGGTCATACACAGAAGGACAGAGAGAGCAAACTTAGCTTGAGGAGCAGGCGATACTCAGTGGTCGTGAGGCAGAGCTTGGGTAAGGGTCCAAAAAATCCAGAACAGAAGGGATCCGTGAAGGGATAGGCAGAAGGGGTAAAGCCGTGGACAGGTTGGGGTCGTAGAAACACTGGAGGCTTGGAAGAGAAAAACGCTGGATCTCTACTGGCTCATGGCTGTTGATAATCTGGCAAGGAGGCAGAGGCTGAGAGGTGTTTAAGTAGGGCAGGGCCCAGGCGGAACAGGTAAAGCAATCAGGTGAGTCAGGTGAGCTGAATGAGTGCTAAACACAGCATGAATCATGACAGAATTTTGCTAGTTTTCACATATTAGATTATGTCAGCTGTTTCACACAATAAAACATTAGTCTTTCACAATGAACACAATAAGCCAGCCACACAGGTAGAGCAGACATGTTCCCATGGAGATATACAGCAATTAAGATCATTATTACTTACTGCAGCTCTCTCCCAGGACTTCTGTCAGCTTGGGAAATGACTGTGCTCACACTGAAAGAAAAGCAATGCAAGTTTACTAAAGTTATGATGGCTTGGTAGGAATGTACTACCAAAAACAAAAGAAAGCAAACAAGACAGAGAGATGTATTTAGTTACATGAATTATCTTATGAGTAGGAAGAAGCTACACGACAAGTGTGCATCAGTCCAAAGAAGTTTTCCTACCATCTCAAAGTTATATGGCGTTTTTTTTTTACTTGTTGCAACTGAAGAATCCATATTTTGAAGATAGTTTTATCACTTATTTATACTGCTAATCAGCATAATAAATAATATTATCAGTGCTAGACTTGGTTCCTGTAAGATGCGTTTGGACAGTAACATTTTCTGGTTTTGTTTTTCTCATTACTTTTATTTTAAGGGCAGAACAATGTGCCAAAAAGCAGTTCCAGGAGAAAAAATTAACCTTAGAAAATAACACTAGTAGGCAAGTATTATGTTCGAAAAGACCCTGAACTAGGTAACTTAAAGAGAGTGAGTTTTCAGTTTTGATGTTTATAATTAAAAAGAGGTTTCCAGTATTATTACTTATATAAGCTTCCAATAGTCAGAGCAGATGAAGTTAAAATTGATTAATTTTGATGACTGGCTGATTGTCTGGGTAATTATTCATTATAACTTTAATAAAGATATCAAAATGTTTTAGTTTTATATTTTTCTGATGACAACAGAATGTTATTTTCCTTTGATTTAGATCTGAGCTCACATTATTTAATTGAACTATTTTTAGATTAAATCAGAATTAACTACATTAAGTTGAGTAATTTGTAATTTGATTGAAATAGAATTTGGTTGTTTTGTTACATGAAACATTAGTATTATCTTTCCATGTTGGTCATTCACATCATATATGGGGCAAGCCACAAAGTGTGTTTCCTTGCTTAATATTTTAACCTCAGATCTCAACCAAGGACTAGAATCAATATGATGCCAAACCTTTGCTTGTGAGGAAAAGCTCTGAATCAGTTTCCCTTATTGAACAGAAAACTGCTAAACATGCAGTAATTTTATTTATCCTATGATAAGACTTTCACCCTCCACAATGTTGTTTATCTTCTGCCTGCTGCACCTTCCTGCCTGTTTGACCTTCTCTGTGCTCGCCTAATATCTGTCTGTGTAGAGGAAAGTGGAGAAGAAATCAACTTAAATACTATTCATTACATTTTATGATGTTCAAGGCAAAGTCGTTGGTTTATGAAGCAAGCGATCAGATCTCTTTTAGTTTTGTCCCCACATAATTTAGTGGGACTGCACTGAAATATGTTATGAGTCAAACTATCAACAAGTCATATCAAAACATAGAGTGAACATGATGGCGTCAGCTTAGAACTTCTGTAAATGTCCATGCTTCAGCTTAACTTTAGAAAGAAAGAGTTTTGCAGAAACACCTTTTGGTCACTGTTGAGATAAATGGGTACTGAAGGATCCAATGGAGTGAACTAAATGGGACCTAATGAGAAGGGTAGTATATCCAAGACTGTAGTAAAGTAAGAGTAGAAACACTACAGTACATTCTTATAGTGAAAAAGGACTGAAATGAAAAAAATATATATTTTAGAGTAAAAAAGTATTTGGTAAAAAGGTTACTACATTTCTGAGTAACCTTTTGATTATAACATCTGAAGAAATGTGTGAAGACAATAATCATACAGACAAAATTATAAAGTTAGGTGCAAATTCTGGTATTTTAAAAAAATGAACAAAAAAAGATGCATAAAATCAAAAACATCATAACCAAATAAAAAATGTAAGCAGAAGAAACACATATTTACAAAGCCAACACCCACAGGAGGTGGTTCAAAACAGAACTGATCTGTTTTGTTTTGATTTTTGTTCCTTTTAACTGTTTTAGATTATCAAAAAAAAAAAGACGGATGGTAGCCAGTTTGTAACGTCAGCCCTTACACAAGTCTGGGAGCATCATACATCAAAGTATTTGCACGCATCAAACATGGAGTGAAAGAAAATCCCATCAAGTTTTGTATTATCATGTGTGTAAATGTGTGTAGATGTTTTTGTGTCTATTACCGAAATATCACTATTGAACTGAGGCTTTTAAGCTGCGGCTCTCAGAATTTTTCCCGAAAGCATCCATCGCTATTTTTGATTAATGCATGCTGGTTGGTTATTGTACAGCAACAAAAATGATGCACGCACAAGGAACCATAAACCACCAATGACCTTTCGCACCCCACCCAGCTGGGTTTCTATTGCTTATGCAACCCGATGCTTTTTGGTTCCTCTTGCTGACATAACCTTGAAATCGGGCCAAAGAGTGGATCAATTGTTCCTCTAACAGCAGATTACCACTGATTCATCTCTTTTTTAAACCTTTGTCTCTTCCCCTGCCTGTCTGGTTTTCCACCCGTGGTAGCTCTGAACGGGCCTAGGGCTAATCACTGGGTAAGAATGCAATCAATAGGCTTTCATTACACAAATCTGTCTCGTCTGCTCCATGCATTAGACAGAGCTGACAACTCTCGGACATTGAACATGAGATGCACGCAACTATCCTGTTTCACACATTCTTGCACCATGCGGCCACTTTCACACATGGTTGAAAAACAATTTCACAACTGATAACATCACTACACAAAAAGAGGACACAGGCAACACACGGAAAAATAAGACTGGAAGAGCAAGAGCAGAAACATATTTCCACGTGTTGTTCATGTGTGTTGCTTCAACCATCAGCTGAAAATTAAATATCATATACTAATCTGTTTAATTGCAACTTTTTCTCGTGTACTCTTTTTTAATGTCTCACCTGATGCTGTCTGTTTTTTTAGACTGGATATAAAGTACTTTTTTTTCCCCAGAAGAACAGGTTTGCAATTCATTTCCAATCGTGAAGTCTTTGTCCTATTTGTTTTCAGGTGTGCATTCAATGCCTTGCAAAGGTATTCATAGCTTTTACACTTTCTCAAATGCTGAATCCACAAGTTATTGCATGTTTTGTGACAATTTTAGCACTGCAACCAACAAAAACTAGAGCATAATTGTGAAGTGGAAGGAAGATGATGCATGAATTGTGAGGATTTTTAACATTCCTAACAAATTAAAATCTAAAAAGTGTGCCATGCACATGTATTTAGGCCCCATAGCTCCTAAATAAAATCCAGTGCAGCCATCAAAAGTCACCTGGTTACTTAATATAGTCATTTACTCTCTGTATAACTCCAGCCCTCAGAGGTTTGTGGAGAACGTTATTGAGCAAACTGCAAAAGTAAGAACAAGGATCAAAGCATAAGGATGAAGTTGTGAAGAAAGTTTAAATTTGTAGCTTTTGAGGGAGAATTTTCTCAAAGGTGCTCTGGTAAGAAGAAACCAAAATGTAAAGTTGCGGTCTACATGCAAAAAACCATATTGGATAAAAACTAAAACCTCTCATCAGCCTGAATACGTTATCCCTGCTGTGAAACTTGTTGGTGGCAGTCTCATGCTTGAGTGACACTTTTCTTCACTAAGGACAGGGACTCTAGACCAGACCTCGAAAAAAATATGTTAGAAGCTGCAAAAGACTTGAACTGAGTTTTGCAGCACAGCATGAAAATTCTCTTAAACATGCTGAATGGGACTAAATCGCATTTATTTATTGGATTGGCCCAGTCAAATTCATGACCTAAACTCAGTTGAGAATCTGTGGCAAGACATCCAGTCTGACAGAGCTTGAGCATTTTTACAAAAAATGGGTGAACTTTACAGTCTCTAGATGTGAAAACCTGGTTTGTAGATATAAATACATCAAAATGTAACTTTGCAAAGTACCGATTCAGTAGGAGTAGAAACAAAAGCATAGTTTACAAACTCGTATTTACTTGAAAACCATGTCTCGTTTTTTTCTCTTCGCAGTTATGAACTACTTTCTGTCTGGTCAGTCTCACGAAATCTGTAGGTACTGAAAATAGTCGTGTTAGTACAAAGCATGAGTTATTTTGCACTGCGTGTTTTATGCCATACTTCAGGATAGATTGAAATACAGTCACTTTGTAGATACAGCTCATGTGATATCCAGAGGCAAATATGATGGTGAGAAAAATCTGTGTAGGTGGTGTTTGGTGGCCAGGACCAAAAAATGTTGATGTTGGATCCTTTTTCCAGTATCACTCAATCAGTTCCAAGAAAGGATTTGTTGTGTGGTCTAAAGCAAGATCTGGAAATCCTGCAGGGACCCAAAAAAACATCTGACTCCTGGTCAAACAAACCTTCTGTCAGGAATCACACTTGATTTAGATAATGATCAATCAATCCTTAGCGCTTAAATAGAAGACAACTGGATTTTGTTTCTTGTTTTCAAGAGGTTTTTATAATTCTGACTCCTGATAATTGTTTGTATGGGGTCTTTTAGACTTATGCAATGGTATTATAAACAATAATTTTGCAAAAATTAGGATTTGTCCTCTAACAGATTTCTTGTGTTTTAACTTTTTTGTCGTAAATATTTCAGATCATTAGAGGAAGTCTTAAAAACTAACAAAATGACTTATTGTGGTACAAATTTTAAAATAATGAACTGAAGGTGGAAAGGTCATCCAAACTAATCTGCCGTTTTATTCCACGTACAACAGTAGACACGCTATAAAGAGAGAGTGTCAATCCATAGAATATTTTTGCAAACGTTCAAGAAATTTTTGGGCAAATACTTGATAGGTCTTTGTGTAATTTTTGATCAGAAGTCTTTAACACGCAGTCTGTGTCTTATTATTGAACCATAAACTCTGACTTTAATTGACTCAAGTGAGGCCTGCAATCATCTTGGAATAATTTTGGTTGGCTGTCCATTCATGGGAAGATTAATCACTCTTTCATGTTTTCTTTTGTTATTTTACAATCTGTTTCATGATCTGTAACTTTAAATTAATTTCTCTTTTATATTACCTGTGGTTTTCCATATTCACATAAATTTTTAATAGCTGAGTTTTCTCTTTTTCAGAGCTCTCTTGACTTGACATTTTAAATATATTAGGAAAATATGGTGTACGTAATCATAAATATTCTAAATGTGTAGAAATTCTTCCACACTCCAATGAGCCAATAAAGCATCCTGGCATGCTAGCCATAGAATCCTGAAAAACTTAGCTATAGTTGTACAAACATTCTCAGAGAAAATGTTGTTGTTCCCATTATTGCTCTCACTTGGTAACCTGACTCTAGAAGCCATGCATCAAGGCAATAGGGCAAATATTCAAAATAAATGAATACAAATAATACTAGATTCACCCACATATAGCTCTTACAAATGTATCTTATAAACCAACAGTGAAGAAGTTCTCTTGATTTCAAAACCAGAGTGCTGCATCTCTTTAAACACACAACGCTTAAGCATCATACTAGCAAAGGTGCCTTTGGCCCAAGAGCCTTGTTTGCATATGAACAAGAATTGTTTCTATTGTTCAGAAAGTGTTTTTTGATGTAACTGTGTTTGTGTGTACAGGGTAATGAGTACATTGGCCAGTATGCTACTTAGGACAACACTACTGTTACTCTAAACATGATCCCTTGAAGCGTATTGCTGCTTACCAAAGGGGAGGGTGGAAATGATCCAGTGTCTCCCCAAAGGGTTCAACCACTGATCCAGCATTTCTGTTTATCTCTCTGTCTGGCCCTGGGCCATCTTCGAGAGCTGATAACTTCTGCCTGCTACACAGTTACAATACATCTGCCAGCATCTGGACCAGAAAGTGCCGGCTGACAACTGTTGCTACTGTAACATCCTGTGCCCGGAACTCATTAGTTGCCTACATAACAAGGTTCTTGTTTTATTTCCTCTCCCCTCTGTACAGAGATGGAGAAGAGTACTTTATACTTGACATACCTTTCTGGAAAAAAACATCTTACATAGAAGATTTTGGTGGATGGTTTGTCAGCTGGTATGAGAGCACTATTGTATACAAAAAGACTTGAAGGCAACTCATTAGCAGTACTTTACAATTGTATCGTCATGTACAATGTAATCTGACCCATCACAGATACACTTTCCCAACTGTAGTAGAGATAAAATTATTCTCGGTCACTACATCATGGTTACAGAGACACTGACAGTCTTAAAGCAAGATAGATTGGTGTGCTTTCATCAGCGACTAGTGGATACTTAAACAAAAATGACACAATACAAGTTTCTTTTGTGATAGTCTGATATTTTTGTGCAAGTTAAACATTTGCAAGAATTGAGTGGATGTTGGGCATATCATCGCTTCACCATTTTTTTGGTCATTTTGGTTATCTTGTACTTGTCTTTCTCACCTGCCACAAGGTGGTAAATTCACACTCACGCAGAATAATATGTCTCAGTTTCATAGTTATCAGAGGAGAAATGTACTTTAACTACAAACAAGCAAGCAAACAAAAACAGACTATTTGCATTGATTGTGGTGTAGAATAAGATAACGTTCATGTTTCTAATTATTTAATAAAATTCTGTCTTCGTTCTATTTATCTACAGGAAATGTATCATGAGAAAGGAAGTCCGATCACAAATGCATGACACACCTGAGCTGATATATCCTCCTTGTCCAGCAAGAATACGTTAATGGTTGGAACTGTCTGCCCCAACCTCCATTACTGCCCTCGCAGACACAGCCTGATGATCGCCGGTGCCATGGGAGCGGTGAGGGTCAACAGGTATGTTGGATACAAGTTAAAACCATGTCAGTAATTACAGTTTAGAAGCAAGCCGATTTTCTGTTCACACAGTGCACAATGACATCAAAAGAATGGTCCTGTTCACCCACCACAAACCACAAAACATACCCACCAATCTATATTTAGAGTCATGGAAGTGAATGTGAAAGAGTAAATGTGGTTGGTGGTGTTGGAGTTGAGGTAGATGTGAGGGAAATATTGTGTGCAATCAATAGCCTTTTTCACAAAGCATTACGTCACGAATGCACAAAAACAAACCACTACCGAGCTCCCTCTGGCTGTTTGTAAATCACAAGTGGATACAGCAATATCCTGCACAGCTGAGAGTTTTCAGAACTAAAGTTGGCATGGGATGTCAGGAGGAATAATGGAACATTGACGTCACCATTATGCATTGAATCAGTTTCCAAGTTCTTTCTGTCTGAACCGTATGTCATCAGTCAGCTGATGCAGAGTTGTGACTACCTTGTTTAGTGAGACATAATACAGGTGGGCTGAGTTCTACCATCTCAATGCATCTCCTTTCACAAAACACATGGAGATGAAAAAAGGTATCTTTATAAAATCTTGAAGTGACTTGTAAAAGGGGCTATTGGCAGATACGTTGGGTGCCAGGTAGCTTAATATCCATGTGCTTTGCAGTCGTTCAATACATATTAGGAAGTTGTCCATTATCTTATAATGCTGCTTTGTTGTTACCAGAGTTTAGCTAAACTCTGGCAAAGTTTAGCTAATGTTAGCAGTTTTGTTGAAATTTCTGTTGGAGATACCACCATCAGTAACTTCGTACAGTCTTTCAAAATGAAGAGAGAAACACATCACTTTGTAAAATTGGGATCAGGTTAGTTACGTTTTAAATCTTCTCTATTTTTCCTCTAGATACAGCATCGTTTCCACTGATGAAGATGCCCTGAAAATCTCAAGTTTGGGTCTCCACAATGGCCACAGTCCTCTGACTCAGCAAACACTATCAGGGGCATGCATGCGGGGTGAGGAAGGAGGTGGAGGAGGAGAGTATCCAGGAGGTGATGAAGGTCGAGGGGCTTTGCCCTTGAGGATGACGAATGAGCCGATCATCCACAGCAGCTGTCGTTCCTCGCCTTTGTGTCGTCTGGACCTGGATCTTAGCACCAGACGGCTGCGCAGCCGCTTCGTGAAGAAGAACGGCCAGTGCAACGTGGTTTTCAATAACATGGAGGATAAACCACGACGATACCTGGCTGACATTTTTACCACTTGTGTAGACATACGTTGGCGTTACTTGCTGCTCATCTTTACCGCTACCTTCCTTCTATCCTGGCTGCTCTTTGGTTTTATCTTCTGGGGAGTTGCACTTGCTCATGGGGACTTTGAACTGGACCTTCCTGTGGCGGATGAAGATCCTAGAAGTATTTCAGAGGAGGCAAAAGATAAAAAGCGGCCATGCATTCTCCACATCCAGGGTTTCATTGGGGCTTTCCTCTTCTCAATAGAGACCCAGACCACTATTGGATATGGGTTCCGGTGTGTGACTGAGGAATGTCCGATTGCTGTTGTGACAGTTGTGGTGCAATCCATTGTGGGGTGTATAATTGACTCTTTCATGATCGGCACCATCATGGCAAAGATGGTTCGCCCCAAAAAGAGAGCGCAGACCTTGTTGTTCTCGCATAATGCAGTCATCGCTCTGAGAGATGGTAAGCTGTGCCTCATGTGGCGCCTAGGGAACATGCGTAAGAGCCACATTGTTGAGGCACATGTGCGTGCGCAACTCATCAAACCACACGTGACAGCTGAGGGAGAGTACCTTCCCTTAGAACAAACAGACATTGATGTTGGCTATGACGACGGACTGGATAGACTGTTTTTGGTGTCACCGCTGGTGGTTGTCCACGAGATCAACAAAAACAGTCCCCTTTACAACCTGAGCCGCAGTGACCTACAGAAGGAGGACTTTGAGATAGTGGTCATCTTGGAGGGGATGGTGGAGGCCACAGCCATGACTACACAGGCCCGTAGCTCTTACTTGGCCAGGGAGATCCTTTGGGGTCACCGCTTTGAGCCAGTGGTGTTTGAGAAGGGTGACCGCTACCATGTGGATTATTCCCGCTTCCATAAGACTTACGAAGTGCCATCTACACCTCAATGCAGTGCCAGAGAACTGAGCCAGAAAAAGGGTCACAGTGGGCAATTGTCCTCTTCCAGTTCGAGCTTCTCCCGATCTCCATCACTGTTTGCTCCGAGAGCAACAAGACATTTGCAGGGATCTCACTCCCCCAGTGCTTTCTGCTATGAGAATGAAGTAGCTTTGTGCTGTGGAGACGATGCAGATGACGAGGAGGCAGATAAGGAAATGGACGGTCTCAAAACAGGAAGTAAAAGGGAGATAAAAATAAGGGATGAGATTCACTTGGATTTCAAAGGGGCATTTGTGAAAGAGCAGACAGTAGAGATGCTGTGTGTTCTGGACACAGAGAATCAGATCAGCCTTGATAGAATACAGCCAACCCTACCTTTATACATCAGCAGAGAATCAGGAGTTTGATTAATGATAATTCCTGCCATTTTGTTTGTTGTCTGACATTGTTTGATTCAACCAAAGTACTGAGATAAATGAGATAAATATAAAATATGAAAGATGCAGTGTGAGCTTTGCATGTGGAGTGAGAGAGGTTTGTTTTCTTAGAACTGGAATAAATTTTGTTTTTGTGTAAAATACAGTTTCAATCAAAAAAAGACAGCATGTGTAAAAACCTCAGAGCTCTTCTAATTTTAAATGTGGTGACAGAGTAATACTTTTATTTCACAAGGCATCTTGAAAATGTAAATGTTTTCCTAATATATTCAGTATTATTTGTGTTTGATCTATAACTAACTGAAGCTTTTTGTTGTTAATTTCCAGTCTTTTTTTTTTTGTAAATATATGCTTTTATTAACTTTATTTTGGATCTGTTCAGATCTTAGGACAGAATGTTTATTTATTATTTAATATATAAAAGAAAGCACAAAATAATTTTCTTGGTTATCTGTATTTTGAAATTGTGTCTTCCTGAATGAGTTTCTTTAACTATTTCTATTTAATTAATTTATTTCTTGAAAGTCCAACGCACTATGTTCCTAAATTACCAAGCACAAAAGAGGTACATAGTGCAGAAACATAAGAGATTAAAGTAAGATCTGTGCAAATGAAGAACAAGCACTTTATTATAATATTATCAATAGAAACAAACACTTCACAACTGTCTATTCGTTTGTATGATCAAACATCTATTAAACAGCAGTTTATACTGCTAAGACTTAAATTGTCTGTGCTTTGTTTCTATGCTCTTCTGCAATGACCCTGCATACAAGTTCATCTAGGGTTTTTTCCTCCCAACATAACTTCATTAACCTTGCGTTTACTTATCAATGACACTTCTCTGCTGAATATATTTGCTCATCTGAGTCACATGCATATGAACTTGAAGTGACATTCAATTCTTAATATGATGTCGCCCTTTGCAGCTGTAACAGCTTCAACTCTTGAGGAAGGTGTTTACCTGAAAGCAGTGTATTTATGGAATTTTCTGACCATTCTTTCAGAAATGCATTTGTGAGATCAGATGCTGATGTTGGACAAGCTGGCCCAGTCTACTTTATTTCAAATGCTTTTTGTTAGGCTCAAGTAAGGGCAGTGCATGCAGGCAAGTTCTAAGACAACCAAGTCATTTATTGTCTTTATGAATCTTGCTTTGTACTGTGGTGTGCAGTCATGTTGAAGGAAGAAGGGGGCATCCTCAAACTACCCCCTCAAAATTGGGGTCGGGGGGGGGGTAAAATTATTAGAAATGTCTCAGTGATCTGAAGAATTATGAGTTTCTTTCACTGAAACTAAGGAGCCAGACCCAACTTCCACCAAAACCTCAACAGTACCAAATTTTGATTCTGTTGTTGAGCTCATCACACTATGTGTCTCAGAACCCACTTACCTTATTCTGTGATTTTACATGGCCCACCTTTTAATGGCTGAGTTGCTGTCATTCCTACCTCACTCCACTTTGTTACATTTCATCAAAAGCTGACTGAGAAAATAAACAAGTCGCATCCTAACATTTCACCACTGACCCATTCCTTTACTTATGTTTGTGCATGTAGAACCAGTCTTCATACTTAGCTACTGGATGCTATACAGCTGTCACCATGGAAGGGATTAGAACACCTGAGATCAATGATTTGGAAAGATGTGCAACCAATTAATTTAATGTTAGTTAATATGTAGGGCAATATAATGTGTGTTGCTTTCAATAATATTATTACTGGTGTTTTTCTTTCACAGAATTGAACATTTTACTTGATATGTTGTGTAACTCTTGTCTTCTTTCAAGTTATCATCACAAAATTAGGTATCAGTGGACAAGTTACATTTAAACACATTTTAAGGTAAATAAATGTGGTTATTCATCGAGACCATTAAAATAGTGGTGTCCAGTATGTTTTAGATATTTTTTTCTGCTTCATAAGACCTGAATAAAAGGAGTAGGTCACAAACAGGTGTATGTGCAGCTTGATGATATGCTGGGAAGCTAATTCAGCCCAGCTGTAGGACAACACTTAGGACACAGAGTCTTAAGGACTGGAGTTGCACCCATGAAATAAAAGCAACCAGGACAAACCACAAACGTGGATATTGCAAGAACTGGTTTCTACAAACGTCTTGCAGTTCTAAGCATTGCATAGAAAACAATATCGAAGAATAAAACAAGTTAAATAAATTTGTAGTCTACATAAATTGAAGTCCTACATCATACAATCACTGTCAATAAATAATCTTATTGACTCATTAACTCAATTCGCTCAGTGAAACATATATTAATCACATAAAGGTTAAAGGTTCACATGAAGGAATAAAGGTTTCAAGCCTTTATTCTTCTTAATTATGATGATTCTCAGCTTTCTGCTCATGAAAACACAACATTAAAAATTTGACTATTACAGCAAACCAATAAAAAACATATTTAAATGGTCTGGAAGATTAATACCCAACTGAAGACTTTAAATATGTGGCCAGCTAATATCTTTACTAGAGAAAAACTAAAGTGAATAGTTATTAACATTTTTAATTGGTTGTGAAAAAACATTTCTTTGTTGTCAGATGTCTTCTCACAGTCTTGGCTCACTCTGACATACTTTAGCTAAGTAGACAGACTGATGTAAAACACCCTGAATAATTTTATGACCACTTTTTTGTTATTGTTAATGACAATTATTATAATGTCTGTATTATAGGAATTTAATATTATTATTTCATCAAAAAAAATTATTATCCAAGTTGAACCTTTGTCGTACGGACTGGTGGATCGTTGGGTTGTAGTAGCTGGGGATCTTCCTGCCTCATGTCAGACAAAATCTGACATGATCTGGATGACAAACAGTGCTCTTGTGTTTTCCTTGCTGCTGTAATTTATCTGTTTCTTACATATATAAACTTTTTCACTGTGGTACTATCCATGGGACCTTCAATACTAATAAAGAGTAATAAACCAGAAACTTTAATTAAAGCCAGTGCCTCAAGATTCTCTTACACCAATCTTTAACAGCATGTAAGGTGAAGTTCTTTACCAACACAAAAACATCTACATCTGAAAAATCTTTAAAAAATAGGTCTAATGGAAAACGATAATGAGCTGTTTAATTATAGTTCAAATAAATAAACAATATCAAATCATACATTTCCTCAGTCATGTTGTCATTGTTTAGCAAGAGGCTCGAAGCACTGCTGTGAAAACATGGAGCTCTGCACATGGGATTTAAAGTCACAATCTGCAGAAAAAAGGCTTATGCAACACATTGTGTATGTGCCATTCAGAGTTAGACAGCAGCTGACTCAGATTCTAACGTCAGTATGTTTTGTCTCAACCAACTCTGATCACGCCACAACCTCACACGCCTGGTGAACCAGATTAAATTGTGAATATGCGTGTGGACGATGAAATCCAGTTGTTATTCATTAATCCTGTCACATTTGCGATGTCTGAGAAGCAAGAAGAGCTAAACTTTTCCAGGTTCCAAATAGAGCAGCTAAATGTCTTCCATTAGGTACAATGTATTTCACAAAATTTTGACTCTCATTCCTTTGGCCAAATGGATTAAAGAAGAGAAAATACAGATCAGCAGAAACTTCATATTCAAATGAAATACGTGGACATGGAAAATAAGAGCAAACGTTGTTAAGCTGCAACGAAAAGGCAGGAAGTGCCACTTGCTGGGACACCGGCGCCACCATGTGGTCGAGTGGTGCCACTACAGACTCACTGCCAAAGGCAACGCATATTATACAAAAAATTCTTAAAATTATGACAGAAATATGATTTCCAACGGATGACTTATAAACTGGTAAGATGATTTTTTCCTGACATTTCTATGCTTGTAGGACATCTGATGCAGCATTCAAATATTCTAATAAGATTGTTTTCTTCACAAAAATAAATTAATACTTCAGAGAATCTTAAAAGTTCAATTCCTTAATTTGCAAATAACACAGTTTTTTTCATTAATTCATACCTTCAGTCAAACATGTTGCTAGTATTTGCTTTCTTCAGTTTTTTTTATTTTTAAAATATGCCTTACATATTTGAAAAAAACCTTTGTGGTTTCAAAGAGGTCTCTGGAAAGGTCACAAATGTTCACATAGGAAGTATTCAAATTGATATCAGAGTTGATTTTGTCACAGCAAACAGACAGCTCATTACACACCCACTCCAGGAAACTGATCATCAGTGTTTTGTTTTTCCCCAAATTTAAGTCTTCCTTCCATTTCTTTAAAATGTGTCACAGGCAGAAGAGAGGTTAAATGTTGTCCTTTGTCTTTTCTAAGAAGATATTTCCTTTCTCTCCCTGATGTCTTTCCATCATGCTCTGCGTCTGTTTTCAGAAGTTGGTTAATTATCTGTACCATCACATCCCTCTGTCGTCAGCGTCCGTGAGGGGAGCAGCTGTGTGACCTCCCGACCTTTCATAAGACTTCTAATGGCCGACCAGCATCCTGCCTACTAAGCTGCTGTGCGTTCGTTCTGGTGTAGGTTAAGTGTGTGAGTGTGTTTGCGTGCTTTCATGTGTGTGACACCCCTGGATATCTGCTTGGCCTCTCCGGCCTTACTGGCTGTTTGCGGCCTCGGGCTGGTGACAGGGCGTGCGTGCACAGCAGGGGACAGTATTTAGGCACCGAGGGCTGAGGCTGGGGGATCTTTGATTTCATAATAAGCTGTTGTCTGCTGTGGAGCTGCGGAGCGGCTCACTTGGTGGACAGAGGAGCATTGTCTGCAGCTCAGCGTTGCTCAGCTCAGCAGAGGAGGCCTGCTGAGCCACGCTGGGAAACACCACAGGGTAAACATCCTCTGGTTGCTCTTCTCTGTCTCCTGTTTGTCTTGTCTCTCAATCAAATATAGCTTTGCATTTATTTCCAAAGGAAAAGAATTCCCAATAATTTCTCAAGAAAATTGTTAAAGAAATACGTTTTTTATTTTAACTCTCTTCCAGGAGTGGTGACTCTTAAAACTGATTTAAACTGGTTCTTTTGTGCACTGTCTATTTCCATTAGTCCCTTTTAGATTCACAGCACTTTGCTTGAAAATTATTCTGTAATTTATCTCACTGCCAATCAGCCAATTATCAACAACATTGAATAAATATGAGCTGAATTAGAATGTAAAAACACAAAATCTTATTAAGTATTTTTGTTTCTAGTGCAAATATCTTAGAATACTTGGAGTAAGAAAAAAATAACACATGTAACTTTTCAGCAAGAAATAAGAGCTTGTTTTAAGACACTAATTTCATCATAATGTTGAAAAAGAACTAGTTATAAGTGAAGAAAATCTGCCAGAAATTATTTAGAATTGTGAAATGTTTACATTTGTTGCAGTAGGAAAGAAACTGTCTGGATTTTTTTTTTTTGACATAGCTCCCAAGCATTTATTAATTGTTTTAAAGACCTGGTGATGCAAAGGTGACACTTTTTACTGCTGTTTGCTGCTGTTTTCTAACATTCATTTTGAATATATATTTTTTTTATTTTCATCACCCTTCTGCTCATTATGGAGGGTGGTAAAACAAATCATGTGTCCTAATCCAGCCGGATGTGTCATATTTATGCCTCGAGTAAGCACAAAATCAATTAGATATTTTACGACCCAAAAATGATTCAGTTTGGGTCATTTATGGCTAGTTTAAAAAGAGTTATTTATAATAATTAAATATTTCTTAAGATTTTCCCCCAACTGAATAAATGTACTTGAAATAATGGTGGATTGTTTTTCAAGAACAATTTCTGTGAGAGATTATGATCCTGCTGTCAAAGCTGTACACATTTCTCTAGTTTTTTTTTGTTTTTGTTTTTTTTTTGCCACCATTGCATTTATAGTTTGTGTTTAAAGTACATAGCATCCATCCATCCATTTTCTAACACCCTTGTCCCTAGTGGGGTAGGGAGGGCTACTGGTGCCGATCTCTAGCTAACGTTCTGGGCGAGAGGCTGGGTACACCCTGGACAGGTCGCCAGTCTGTCGCAAAGTACACAGCATCTATAAATAAAAACAACTTTGAATACCAGAACATCAGCATGACCTGTATATCTGCACCAGTTATTATTTCCTATTTTTCTGGTGGTGTTGGGACTTTAGAAATTGATTTCTTGACACTAGACGAATTCCCCAGAGGTCTTTTATTTTTTATGGACAATCAATTGCATAGCGGCTTTATCCAGTTTATTAATGTCTTAGTGTGTCATTTAATTTTAAAAACTTTGATATATCTTTGCTTGGAGCAGCTGTTGCAGAACACTTTAATACCCAGTATAATTGTTAAAATTTATGACATTAGGCCAGCTCACATTCAGCAGAGCAAAGACAAGGAGTCAACAATAAATCACCACATTTCTTACTCTTCTCTCCAAAATATTCCATCTATCTTTCTGTCTCGTTGCCTTTTATCTCTCCGTCTGCGCTGACAACAACAGCCTCTTTCATGTAGTCATCTTTTCCTCAGAGCCTCGGGCCCTCGCCCTCTTTCTCCTTCGTTCACACGGACTAATTAAATGTTCTGAGAAGAACTCATGATGGGGAAAGTCAAATCCACTTTCTGTTTTCCCCCTACTACTTCCTTCTCAAAGATAAATTTGTACTTCAGATATTTACCCCAAACAGCGTTTAAAAGTTATGTTTGGAATAAGAGACACACATATCACATCTGTTTTCCAAAAAATGTCACTTTAATGATTGCAGTTTTAACTCAGCTCACATTTAAATCCATCGAGCACAATCTCCAGTTTTAAAAAAGATATAACCTCAGAAGAGGAGGTAAAACTACTGGGTAAAACACTCCTGATTTTAATAAAACAATGAAAATTACCAATAATTTGAAATCTGTGGTTTTGTTTCACTTGCTGATAAAAACACCAAAAGGCAGTGTTTGATAATATAAAAGAACACAAAAAGACACGACATGGAATTTATGCAAGCTACAAACAATAAAAGAAAAGTAATTTTGTATTATAACAATCAATTTAAACACATACAGCATTTCTATGGAAGAACTTTACACCAGTTATGTATCTTTCTTTATAGAAATAAACTTGTTCTAGGTCAAGAAGCAGCTATGATTATTTGTATGAAGTTTAGTTATTTGGAACGATCTCATATAAAAGTAGAAATTTATACTTCACTTTACATGTACATGTCAAAAGGAATCACTAAATAGATGATTAATGTTTTTGACAAAACGTATACTATAATGGACATGCTGCCACTTGTGCAAAACTATGAAATGTAGTTCAACTGTCCTGCATTGGAACATCTGTCCACGTGTGTCAGAAGTTGGATGACTCCATACAACACTGATGTGAAACACAATTTACCCAAGTAAATATAAGTTCAGCTTGTAAAATCACAATTCCAAAGAACTACTTGAATGCAATATTTGGGTGGATGTCATAACTCAGTGGCCATGCACTTACTGTACACTCTGCGTGGCAATATCTGGCCTGTAGGATGGGCACTTCCTTCCCTTCATGCTTGCCTTGTACATATTTTTTATGGCCGAGAGGGGAAAGCTCACAGAAAATGAGAGGGGAATTTGAATGGTGGAAAAATATGAAAAGAAAAATGGGGTTAGTCATAATCTTTGTTGTCATCACAATGTTATTTTAGATTGAGCATCCCAGGTCTAGAGTAATTCATAATAGTTCCCTTTCATGTGGCAGACAGATGTCATATCATTGCGAGTTTGTTAAGAAGGTGGAAAGCTAACAGCTTCACAAACAAATCCAGGATTGGGTGATTTTAGCCATTTACAACAACTGACACCAAAAGTATTTGTATCATTGGGATTAAATGCTCCTGGTAGCTCAGAGAGTAGATTTTAAAATACTTTTGTTAGTTTATAAATTACTGAATGGCTTAGAACCAAAGTTGTTGTATCGACCTCACAGAAAGATCTTCTGGTTCTGGTCTACTCTGCATTCAATCAGAACCAAACATATAGAAGTAGCATTCAGTTTTTATGTTCCTCTAATCTGGAACAAACTTCCAGCCAAAACACTTAGTTCAATTACATCAAAAGTTAAGGTAATTTTATTTATATAGCACATTTTCAGCAACAAGGCAATACAAAGTGATTTACAAGAATTAAAAGGAAATGCAAACCAAAGGAAAGAACAAAAAAAATAAAAAAATAAAAAGAATCTAATGTTGATCTAAAGTATGTAAACTAAGTTCTCCTGTTCAGGGTTGCTAAGTATCCTCTGGTCTAATTTCATTTCTGGGTTGGAAGGACGGGAGTCTAAAAAGTAGTCTACATCTAGGATAAAAACCAACCTGTTTAGAGTTGCTTCTGACTAATAGCAATTGGATTTCACATCTGGCTGTGTTTTGTGCAGCAGTATCAAAGATGCCACAACTCAAATATCACGTGACAAATATCACGATGGCCTGATGACCAGGTGATCGGTCTGCTAAAGCAGATTTCATCGAGATAAACTTAGAGCAAGAATCTCAACATTCTTTTGCAGGAACAAATTCAATGTTCTTTTATAACAATGTAGACATTTGATATGTACTAATGTAGTTGTGTTACTCTTACATGAACATTTTCAGGTTAAGTTGTCTTTCTAAAGAACTACAAATTGGTAAAAATCTGCAGGAAATGAGACAAGCATCTCTCAAAAAAATCGATAGCACGTCAATAATCAATGGAAAAAGCTCTAATACCGTTACAACAATCAAATCCTCCTTTAAGTAGATATTTTTTGCATCTTTCCACTGGTTTTTGATTATTTATGTTGATGATGAACTATTTGAGGTTGGAAGGCCTATGGTCCATCTCCCTAATCTCCACAGATTCTCTATCAGAATCAAGTCAGGACCGGGCATCGTTAAAATGCTACCATTACTTTCAGTCAGAAGAAATATGTTGGTAAAATGAAAAAACACTTTAAACCCAAAAATAAGTATGAATCAAAGTGGGTTTACTTGCAAATTTGATCTGGGTTAAAGACATTTTTTTTTTGTTTATCTGTAGCTTTGTGTTTTCACAGTTTATGTTTTCATGGAAAAAAAATCATATTTACGAGGACTCACTGACCAAAGAGTTTTTTTTTTCTAATCTGGAGCATTCCTGGTTAAATAAGATAAAGCTTTAGGCTTCATAAAAAGACTTGCAAACATTATTCAGCTACTATTTTATTAAAGACAAACATTAAGTCTAAAAATAATGCTGTCTCAAAATTAAACAAAAAATACAAATGTTAGTCTCATGAGCTTTTAATGAAGTTGTCTACAGCCTTTCATATCCAGAACAATAAGCTCTCGGTTATTTGCTCTGTTCTGATTGAAGAGAAAGATTAAATCTGAGCTGACAGGTCACCTGGGTCCACCTGATGCTGACCTTCTCTGTTTAATTTAACAAATTTGACTCACTTATTCTTATGAGTGAAAAAAAAAAAAAAAAAAAACAAACAGAGGGACACAAGTCTTACAGGAAATATAACAACTTACAGAAATGACTGTCTGAAGTGTTTGTACAATCAATAAAAAAAAAAAGATAATTTGAGAAATAACATGTTTTGTTTGTAATCAAACAAGAAAGCTCTTGCTGATTCTGACTTTGCTGAACTTCATGGAGGAATTTCAGTGTGGACAGGAGTCAACATAAATGCATGACTAAACATCACGCTGGCATGTATGACTGAAGGGCAAACCAGTCATAAAGTTGCAGCCTGAATGCCATCATTGTCTCCAAACCCATCATCCCCACCATCATCATCATCACTATCATCATGACACTGAGATTTAACTTCCCTCTCCACCTGAGACACTCTCTCTCGGACCTTGACTCAAACTTTGGTTTTGGGGGAAGAGGGGAGGTCTTATCACATTCATATGCAGGTTGTAGATTTCTCTCTTTATGTTCACATGCTTTTCCTCTGTCGCTTCCAGTGTAGCAGAAGTCGTGGCAAAGAGACGTAGACACAGCAAAAGGCCGAACAATAGACCATTCATGGTGCCCTGCAATGCAATGATGATCCTGCTCTGCCCTCCACCTCCTCGCCCTGCACCAGCCTCCACAGCTGCACAAGAATGCAGTCCAACAAGTCTCCCCCCCACCCCCCACCCACAACCCCTCTCGTCCCCCGCCACCACCATCGCTACCACCGCCACCACCTCACCAAGTGCTGCCGCTATCGCAACCGAAAGCCCCCTTCTTTCCCCAAACAGAAAAGATGAAGAAGGCAAGAAACCACTGGGGGCGGAGGCGCGCTCTGCAGATGGAGCACAAAGGGAGGATTCATGCTTGGTCACATACACTCTTGGAGGGGAAAAAAAAAAAGAGGGGCACCCATTTAAGTGTGGTGCAGCTGCACTAATTCACTTGGTGAAAATGGGCAAAAAAGGGAGTGACAGAGGTCAGATAGCAGAATCTCTTTTTTTTTTTAATCCATCCCCATGGATGGCGTGTCACTGCATCACTACAACTTAAAAAGTTGCATAAATCAAGAGATAAGCTGAAAATGCACCTGCACCCAAAGAGTTCAGCCCTGTCCTCAGACTATAAAGATTTTGAGCCTCTATATATTCTCAACGAGTCAATACTGCGCCTTGTCAAAGCATATATAATGCTCGAACTGTTTCAGAATTTGTCACATTACAACCACAGACTTGGATGTAATGTATTGGGATTCCATGTGATAGACCAGCGATGCCCAAAGTGTGGCCCGGGGGACCATTTGCGGCGTTTCAAATGATTTTGTGCGGCTTTCAGCAGCAGTTCAAAGACGGACTAGAACTGATTTCCCAACAGACATGGTTAATGCAGATGCACATTTTTAAAAACCGTTAGTATGTGCCAAAAAAGATTCAGTCAAATAAAAATCATCTTAAGATGTAAAATATGAGGTCCAAAACAAAGTATTCAAAATGTAGTCCACGATTTTTTTTTTTTTTTTTGCTAATTTAATTTGAGGGTAAACAGAACCAGAAACAGATTTGGGCAAACCAATTTAGTAAACTTGGCTGAATAGAGTAAAAATGTGTCATATCCTGTTCTTATTGATGAAAATACACTAACACATGTGACTCATACACACCCAACACACTCTATATCATCTTTTTTTTTTTAAGAGGGTAAATCTGCATGACCATCTTTATGTTTTGGATCTACAATAATTTACAGATTTTTCTCTGTATACAGGCTGCTTTACTTTACTCAGTAAACGACAGCATGTTTACTTTATTGTTTTGTAAGCAAAATTAAAAAAGAAAGTTTGTAATCCCAATTTTAAAAAGGTATAATAGAAAATGTGGCCCCAATGGCAAAAAACTTGGACATCAGAGTGATAGAGCAAAATAATTTAGTGGACAAATGTGACATGGAATAAAAACTATACATCTATTTTCAAGTTTTTATAAATAAAAATCTGAAAATCTCTATGCACTACCCATGAATCAACACTTTGTAAAGCCTTTTAGCTGCTGGCTTTGCTATCCTTGCCAATACGGTTTTGCCTGTTGTTCTTTGCAGAACATGGACTTTGATTTTGAAGTCTTACCACAAAGTATTGATCAGAGTTAGATCAGAACTTTGACTAGGCCATTCTAACACATGATTATGCTTTGATCTGAACCATTTCAAAGCTGTGGTTGTATGTTTAGGATCACTGCACTGCTGGAAGGTGAACCTCAACTCTAGTCTGAAGTGATATGCAGCCTCCACTAGGTTTTGTTCCAGGACTGCGCTACACTATAATTCTCCCCCCATCATGTTGGAAGGTAATGATATGTTCAAGGTTTCACATGTAGACCAGGAACTTCAATGCTGAACTAAGAGCAAAAGTAAAAGGGGATGATTAAAACTCCAGTAGCTCTGATTTTTCAAGTTACCACTCTGAAAAAAAACCATATGCATGAATTTTTTTATTTATTTTTTAGATTTTTAGACCTTCTATCGTATGCCAATTTGTTTTAGTCTATCAAATAAAACCCCAATAAAATATATAAAAAATTTGGTTGACGTTTCAATAGGCATGAATACTACAAAACACAGCATGGTTTCACAGAATCTGACACCATAAAAGTTTCATGGGAGAGACGATGTTGCCAGAGCTAACCACACAGGTCCCAGAAAATGGCGACAGAGTCACATGAGATGCATTTTTATTGGCAGCAATAGCCTAGGAGCTGGAATTTCCCAAGCAAGAAGCACTGACCTCAAGTGTTGTCTTCGCCCAGACCCTCAGAGGAAATGACATTTATGAATTACAGTGTTTTCCAGAAATCTAGAATACACACAGCCAACCCAAAGCACGAGAAACGCTGTGGCGTTTACTGATTAATTCTTCTTTTTTAAGGCAGCTGGGCCAAGTAGACCAATTTATGTCAGTTCTGACTTACAAATTCAAAGTCTTTCTAATAAGTTCGTCATCTCTTCGAACAAATGCTGCCATTCAGTTCAAGCCAAAAGTGCCTATTGACATGGGAGTGAATACTTTCCAGCAATTATGCATCAGTTTAATGCAGAATGTGACCCAGCATGTGAATATTTGACCGCTGTGCATGCTTATCTGCATCTCTCTCCAACTCTCTCTCTCTCTTTGTATCAGCCTGTTTTTCCCTCTTGTCGCTCATCAGATTTCAGGAATTTCCCCCAGAGATCTGTGCAACTATTGAGGTCAACTCTAAAGGATGTTCTCACTTTTCCATTTGCCTCTGTACTTCCAGCACCTGATCAGAAATAAAAATAACCTCTATCAAAATGTTCTGGTGAAATAAATTGACCAATCGTAGAATAACTCTAAACGAACCAGGATTTCTATCTCATGACAGAGTGTGCACCTGAGGCTGACTCTTTGACCCACTAGGATCCGTGACCTCCCATCCTGATCATGAGACCCTGTCTTCCCATCGTCTCCCCACTCTCCCCCAGGAGCCAGGAAGCAGGCTCTTGTGACACGGCAGTCTGCGGAGCCATGGAGAGGCCCATTAGTGCAGTCACATGGCAGGTTAGCACAGTTACTGATGCAACCATGTGAGCTCTATTTTCTAACAAGCAACAGCTGCCCCGAGGTTGATGATAGTTTCACTCGAGACGGGAAAATGTTGCCTGTGCACAAGCAGAGTAAATATTTGGACAACATGTCAGTTGTAGGTAATAAAATCATAACTTGAAACTTTTTGACTCTATCATAGCAGAGCGTTGGGTATAATGATGCATTCTATTTCTACGCCCGATTTTTTACAAATTACCTGAAATGCAACAAGACCGTTTCCTGAAGCTACAACTCAGACTTCTTAAAGTCAGATTTCTCCACGCAGCCCCAAGTTCAATAATCAACATGGCTGCACACATAAAACTCTGAAATTTGCAGTTGTAAGCCTTTTATACCCATCTCTGACAGTGTGCACCGCAGTAAGCCAGCAGCAGACAAAGAACTGTACAACTTCTAACTGTAAACATCTTCCTCTCGTTAGGGGAGAAATATGCTAGTGCAAATTGCAAATCTTATTGATTCTCCAAAATGCAAAGAAGGAATTCTATTTGCCTCTAAGCTGGTTTTTCCAAGTTCCCAATTTGGAATTATGACTTGGAAATTTAACGGTTTTCAAGTCAGGTTCAAATTAAAAAATATATATATTCTGATTAGGCTTGTAAGTCTTATCAAAACGTTCTGGAAATAACCTCTAAGTAGTTTGTTTGTTTGTTTTTTAAAGCCAATTTTTATGGATTAAAAGTGTTCTTGGTCGGATGTAGTATTCTAATCTTAAATGTCATGTTTCCATCTACAAGCCAGTAATCATCATAATTAACAGACAACACCGGACTGTAGATCATCTATATATTTTCTTTGTGGATCGAGTTACTGAGTAAATTAACTTTTCAGGAATATCCAAACTTATTGAACATGACTTAGCTGAATTACAATTAGTAAATGACTGGTTTGCTGTCTTGCAGATGCTATACTTATGTTGTCCTCAGAAGTCAGATTTCCCAAATGAAACGCCCGGTGAAGTCGGATCTCTAACGTGGTCTGTCGACTGTCGAACCGCCCTGCTTCCAATTTGGCTTCCTGACATATAAAATGCTGAGGAAGTTGCAGGAAAAAAAAAAAAAACTATTGTGCTGCACAATATTTATGAACATGTTCCTTTTATGTTTTAGCCCATAGCTTTGAGAGGAATCGCTCGCGCAACGTTTGTATGACGTCATCCAAGTACAAATTGATCGCCTCATTAAAACACCTGTCAAAGGGGTAAAAATGTCCGAGCGATACGCATCAAGTACAAAAGTATAAAAAGTATAAATTTGTTTAAAATAAGCTATCTGCTTCTGCTAAATGTACAGAAGGCCTTTAATTAAAAAAGGGTATAAATTAATGCAATATGGTCACTTTACACGGGATTATTTGAGTTTTGAAATACTGTAAATATTGGAAAATGTAAGACATAAAATACCTGCTTATGTCAAGATAGTTTTGCCAAATGTGTAACTGCTAAAACCAACAGACATTGTTATATGAATTTAAAAATCCAGAAATACGCTTCTCATATAAAATAATTGTAACTATAAATATTGATATTTTTTATTTATACAAATAAATAAAATATAAATATATATATATATATATACATTTTCAAATCCGAAAGTGAGCAGATTACAAATCATGCGTCAAGCTATAAAGGCGTTTCAAGGCACTCCGCTTTCTCAGCATTGATTATCACATATCAATCAATAATTTTGTTGTCAATTGCAAACATGATTTAGCTGCAAAGCTTTTTATGCTGTCGTCCTTGATAAATATATTTGATTTGGATTGTTTATTCTTAAACAATTCAAAATATTATATTGCAAAATCAATCTGGAATCTCAAATTAAAGCTGAGATTTTATTTCAGCCTTATCCACTAAGCGCAACGCATCTCGTATTACGCACTAAAAACGTCGGACATTTTTAGAGCTTTTCGGTCACTATTTTCGGCACAACGAAAACACTTTGGTTAATAAAAAAAAACTACTCCAGGGAAATTTCTTAAAAGCAAGCTATCAAAGTTTTTACGCAATTACTCAACTCAATAGTCATTTTTCAAAAATATGAATGTATTGGTAACTGTTGAAGCAGCACTTAAATACATTTAAATCGAATTTTTAAATTCTAATTTATGAGCTTTGTTAAAGAGATTATTCATTCATGACATTCTCTCAAATGAAACTGGTTCAAACTGACAGAGTCCCTGGAGGCGAATGGCGCGTCCAGGAGCATGACCCAAACAGACCCCCATCAAACCGCAGCCCTCAACAATCTGCAAACACACAGAAAAGAAAAACAACAACAACAAAACGAGTATATACTAACCCTTTTCTTACAGAAACAACCTGAACGAAAATAAGCAAAACTAAAAGCACAACTCACTCCACAAGCCTGAGAGGCCTCACGCAGAATCTCAGTGCCGCTGAAATTTAGCCGGCGGGGTGCAGCAAGCAAGCAAGGTGTTTCCCCCCCCACACACACACTCCCACACCTCCCCTCCACCAGCATCTTCCTCAAGCCCAAGCACCACCATCAGCACCTCCGAGGCCCAAATCCAGATGGATGCACATTAGGAGCGGGAATAGTGTCGCAGCGGGAGAAACAGAGAGGTCCTTGCGTCCCCGTCTGCCGCCGACTATTTTCTCTGTGTGCGCCACTTGTGTCTTGGACATAAGGGGAGAAAAACGCACACATCGCTCTCTGTTATCATTTTTTTTTCCATGTTTGCAGCACAAAACTGCTTTTTGTTCCCCCCATTTTTTTCATTTACGAGGGTTAATGGATAGAGGCTTGGGCGTTTGATCACATGGCTACAATTCACCTGAGATGGAGACAAAGAGAGCAAAGAGAAGGAGCAGGGAGAGAGAGGGAGAAAACTGAGAGCCGGGCTACACATAAGAAGCAATCGGACACACAGGGGTCATTGTTGATGTCGTTTGGTGACTCTGTGTGTGCACGTCTGTATGCGTGTGTGTGCGAATGTGTGTGTGTGTGTGTCCTTTATACGCTCATCAGACGGTGCTTCCCATCAGGCCACACTTTAACGGTTTATATCACGGCCTGAAACAGCGTGCAAATGGGCCATCATGTGCGGACACGCAGCAACGAAGAGAACGGTGCAATTGCTGAACTTACAAGGAGTTTTAAAAAGAAAACATTAAGGGACATACTATCCAATATGTTTAGGGTCAATAATCATATTTGTTCTTTTTCTTTTTTTTTTTTTTACTTTTCTTCTAGCTGCTTCCACATCGTCATCCAAAAGGGAAATTGGTCGAAATGTAGCAGAGGGCACGCTTTTTCTTGTTTGTATTATAAAAATTGCAGATGAACATTTACAAATCAACAACCTAACAGAATATCCAATAACAGTTTTTGATAGGCTTAATGTGCTTAATGTACGGGACATTCTTCACAAATAGCGTCAAATTTAGGTGTTGTGATCACTGTATCAAAATGGGTTCTATATGTTATTTAGGGGTATCAAAAAGTAAAGAGGAACCCAAATAGAAATCCACTGGACACTTTTCTGGATTATTGTTTGCAGAAAAGCACCAAAAAAAAAATACAAATAATAAAGTTTCTCTTTTCTCTTTGCAGTTCACCTTTATGCACCACTTTCAATTTAATTCACTACTTTCCAATAAACACATCGTTTACTGGTGGAATGTGACACAGTGTGAAAAAGGTGATAACTTGGCAAGGTGCTGTAAAAGTCACGCATGTATAGCAGATGTAATGCAACATTTGATGTCGTTTTCAAGTTTCGGTGATGAACTGTTTACCGACATCAAGTTCACCTGAAATGTAGACTAGTTTTGCAGAGCAAAGTGCACAATTAACTATTTTATTTAGGGGCATCAGAGTAACTTTGTGGACTGATGTTTGTGATTTCTTTCCCTTCACTTTATAAAGTTTGTGGTTCTGAGTTGAAAAAATGTAAAAACGTCTTTGATTCAATGAAAAGATGTTCAATGAGGTCGAAGATAAATGTGACCCACTTGTAAAAAAAAAAATCTCTCCTGCATTGTAGAGACAGTTGGTTTGCACTATTTTTAATTTTATCAGAATTTTAACGTTAAAGAGCAATCTAGAATGGGTTTACCTTGGGGATCATTAAAAAAAAACACATTAAATACCAACCGCATGACAGTTTTAGAAACAATAAAACAAGCAAGAATTTAAACACTAATAATGGCGTGTGGGAGGCTTATAATGAACTTTATTTAAAATTTGTTGCTCACAAATAAAGTTTTGGGCGCCGCTCTGTTTCTACATGCTTCTCTAGGTTTTATTTATGGGTATTGAATTAAACAAGGTTTTGTACAAATGAACGTCATGCACAAGACAAACAAACAAACAAAAAAAAAAAAGAAGGAAGGAAGCAAAGTTGGGTTTTCCACTCATGTCATCAAAATGTGTTTAACTTGTTTTTATTTTAGGGTTATCAAACAAAGGGGTGCAGATATAAATGCAGGTCACACTTTTTAAATGTTTATTTGCAAAACTAAATTGAAAACCGTGTAGCCTTTCTTGGGTTTTCCAAGTCAATGTGTCAGATTTGGGGACATTTTATTCAGAAATATCACTAACTGGGCTAAATGCACATCAAACTTGTATGATTTCTATTTACTAACTGAAAATGTATCCTTTAAGTTTTCCAGGTGCATGCGGGGAATTTGAGAACTGATTTCGCGGTATCAAAATGTGTTTCACTGGATTTAAGGGAAAGAATGAACATTTTTACAACCGTGTGGACTTCTTCAGCATTTCCTTATCGATGTGGCAGATTTGGGAGCTACGCTCATTGTACTAAGTACTACAATACTTCGGTTGGCCCACTACATTTTTCATTTCACGACTGATTTTTTTACCTTTTTTCTTTTTTTTCTGGAAATGACTGAGCAATAACTCTGCCCGCGATTGCTTATTTGTTTGAACCATGTTAACACGTCCAACAAAGATGGCCTTCTCCTGCCTCTAAATGGGCGCACTGTACGCTCATCTAAACTACTCCAAGGTAAAAAATCTCACCTCTCCTCTGCTGCAAATCCAACAGTGATGGGCACTGAGCTCTGATACGCGTTTCGGTCCAGTTAGTCAGCATCTACGTTACTCAAGAACCAATCAGAGCCCGCACAGCCAGCACTGTGCCCCCCGAGGGGCGGGGATTAGCCGTGTACTGGAATGCTGTCTCTTTGGGAATGTTTTCCAGTTTCAATCACTTTTTTTTCCCTCCCAGTCCTTCTCACAAGGCGCTCTTTAAGCTTCGCTGTTGCCACACAGAGCAGCCATTCATCGGCTCCGCAGTCAGCCACACACACCACCACTGGACATCTAAATTGGTAGGTTATGTAATTTTATAATGCAACATTTCGGCATAAATGATATCGATATTTATGTGTAACGTGCAATAATCATTTACACTGAAACAGATTTGGCAGTAATTTGTATTTAGCATAAAATTGTATTAGACATTTTGGATTATCTTTGGATATGTTAAATTTCACCTGTTATAATTGCCTGAAGTAAACAGGCAATTATAATAGAAATTTGAGCTTTTATAACATTTATTTTCAGATTTTTAATCGAGTAAAACTTTTCTCTCTTTTTTGTTTCATTTTAGCTGCTATTTAAAAAAAAACTAAAATAAAAAAGGACCCGACAGCGAGAAAGGATATTTGGGCTCATAATTATGACTTTTCCCAAGAAGAGTCAGAACTAATTATTAACTGGTGACACTATAAACTTTTTAACAAGTCAATATCTAATAAAAGAGATTCTTTTTTTTTATTTTTATTTAAAACCTACTAGTGCATTATATGTGTTTTGTCAGAGTAATAAACAAACGAATAATAATAATATACGAAGAAATATAGAAACTATGTCGGGAGAGGAGCACAGCCTGTCAGAGTCAGAGCTGAGCCCCGTGGGGTCAGATGACGGCCACTCGCTGTCACCGAGTCAGCCCGGAGCGCCACACGGCCCGGACTCCCCCCTGAGCGGCCCGCCGCAGCAGCTCACCGCGCTCTGCGTGGCGGATGCGGGCAGCGAGGACGGAGGCAGAGCGAGGGCCAAGTCGGAGGAGGAGGACGATCGCTTCCCCATCGGGATCAGGGAGGCGGTCAGTCAGGTGTTGGACGGATACGACTGGACGCTCGTGCCAATGCCTGTGCGCGTGAACAACGGGAACAAGGCGAAGCCCCACGTGAAGAGGCCCATGAACGCGTTCATGGTGTGGGCGCAAGCCGCGAGGAGGAAGCTGGCAGACCAGTACCCCCACCTACACAACGCGGAGCTCAGCAAGACCCTGGGCAAGCTGTGGAGGTTCGTACGAGCGGAGGAACAGACAAGCCCTGCTAACATTCATGTCTTTCAGGATGTAGTGCAAAGGGGTGATGATGTGCTTAAATTTGAGTCACAAATAATAAAAAGACATTCGCATTTAATCTGATAGGATTTAATCTGTCCTTGTGTTTCTCGCCCCCAGACTGCTAAACGAGAGCGACAAGAGGCCATTCATCGAAGAGGCAGAGAGGCTGAGAAAACAGCACAAAAAGGACTACCCAGACTACAAGTACCAGCCCCGGAGACGCAAAAATGGCAAACTGACCCCAGCCAGTGAGTCCGACAGCCAGGGGGAAGGGGAGGCCAGCCACTCCCAGTCCCATTACAAGACCCTACACCTGGATCACAATGGTGGGGCTGGATCTCCCCTGGGTGACCTGCACCACCACCACCACCATCACCATCATCCCACAGGTGTGTAGATCCTGTATCCTGGTGCACGAAACCAAGATATGTCATCAAAATTTAAAGAGATATATGTTAAAGCTAAACCTCCCAAATTATGGACATTGATGGATATGTCTTTGATAGCTATGTAGAGCCAAGTAAAATATATAATTAAACTTTATAGCACATACATCATGTTCTAACTTAGTCTCAACTTAAACCCTAACCACAAACCCTTAATCCTGACACAAGGCTTGTTTAGAAATATGATTCACCTCAATTATCTTTCATATGTATTTAGACCTTAATTGATGTCTTTATGTAGACTTCTCTTTACACTTCATTTCCAGATACATTTTCACTTTGTTTAGATGGAAGTTGCCTCAACCAAATGAACTCTCAATTCTTTCCAATGTCAAGCACCTATACAAGCTATTGCTTAAAAAACATACATTGCAAAAATACACAAAAACAACAACAAAGCCAAAGTTCACCTGACAATGCCAGTCTCTCTTCTCTGTATCTAGGTCAGGGTCACAGCCCACCCACACCCCCCACCACCCCAAAGACAGAGCTTCAGTCTGGGAAACTGTCAGATGCCAAAAGGGAGGGTGGAACAGGAGCAGGCGGAGGATCTGGGGGTTCCAGGAGCGCCCTCGGAGTTGGAGCTGAGGGGGCATCTGGTGGTCCTTCATCATCAAACACCAAACCCCACATTGACTTTGGCACCATGGATATTGGCGAGATCAGTCATGAGGTGATGTCCAATATCGAGCCATTTGATGTCAACGAGTTTGACCAGTACCTCCCTCCAAATGGTCACCCACAGAGTGGCGCAGGGGCCCCGTCGGCCAGCTCCTCCGCCTCGTCCTACGCTTACGCCCTGGCTGCAGCCAGCGGGCACTCGGCTTGGCTCTCGAAACAGCAGCAGCCTCAGGCCTCTCCTTCGTCCTCGGATCCATCGAAGGCCCCCATCAAAAGTGAGTCTGCGTCCGCTAGCCACTATGCAGAGGCTTCATCCTCCCCCTCCTCAGGTACCCACGTCACCTACACCCCGCTCAGCCTCCCCCACTATGGCTCCGCTTTCCCTTCGCTGGCCTCCAGGGCTCAGTTTGAGTACGGAGACCACCAAGCCCCTGGGGCATACTACGCCCACTCCAGCCAGGCCCCAGGGCTGTATTCAGCATTCTCCTACATGGGCCCTACACAGAGGCCTCTGTACACTACCATAGGAGACCCCTCCAGCGTGGCGCCCTCTCACAGCCCCACACACTGGGAGCAGCCTGTTTACACCACGCTCACAAGACCTTGAGACAGAGCAGCTGAGCAGTGGGAAATATGGGAAGTGTGTGAGTGAATCTCTTGTATCTGTGCGCAAACATGTGGGTGTATGAATTGTATGTGTGTATCTGTGCCATATTAGTGGTTTTTACCATGTTTCTTTCTGTTTTTTTGTTTTTTTTAGCCAACATGATAAAAAGTGTCCACAAAAGCTAACACAAAACAGAGACTCATGCAGAATGAAATGCGAATCATGGGCCCACAGCCAATCAAAAACACGTCAACGTTAACAAACGTGTGCCATCCTATTTTATTTTTTACTTTGTCATGTACAGCACTTGTATATACGTTACAAGAAGTAGAGAGAAAGCTGGGATTGGACTAGTGTTGGATTAAAGATTGACTCTGATTACACCAGGAGGTGACAGGCTTTTAGACTGACATAATCTAATTTTATTAACCAAACTAAACGATTATTTGGTGTTTTTGTGTTCATGCAAGTAGTACATTTATTTTCATCACTGGTGTAACTATCTTCACCGATCTGCACCACTGCTATGGAGAAAAAAAAAAGAAGCACGTTCTGTTTCATTTCAGATGTAAGATTGTTTTTTCATGGCCAAAAATGGACAGCTGAAACTTTTGTTGTTGTTGTTTTTATTCTGTAGATAGCTCACTCTATATTTCTTCCTTTGGATCTATTTTTGCTGAACTAAATAAGCGTGTATAATGGGGAACAAATAGGAAAAAGACAGGGAAAGAGAGTTCTTAAAGATGTAGTATTTTAATGTGTGACTCCTTGGAGATTTACCTCAGTTCTGTTTGCTTTGTGGCGATCACCTGAATTCCTGAAAAAAAAAAAAAAAAAGTAAAGCATTTTGTTGAGTTTTAAATGACGAACATTTTGATGATTTATCCACCACCTGTGTTAAGATCTAAAGGTCTTAACAAAATCTTTTGGGGTAATAGGCAAGCTCTGGGTATTACTTTAGGATTAGAATCACATGGACAAGGCTCTACATGTCGGCCAAAATTGTGCCTTCACCTTCAGTTTACACCTTTGCAGCCCTCTCCCGCTTTATCCACCTGAATAACGGTCATTACCACAAGTTTGCCTTTATTACTTGACTCAAATGTTTTATACTGACCCTTTTGGCATGTAGTTGTCTTTTTTTATGTGAGTAATAATGCATTGTGTGTCACATCTTTGCTTCTTTCATTTTGTATAATTCTGGTTAGTTTTGTAAAGTGTTTGGTATACACTCACTCGAGTATTTTTGCTTCCTTACAAAAAAGCAATGTTGAAATATTATTGTCATCTATTAAATCGATTTATTTATAAAAAAAAAAAAAGAACTGTGTGTGAGACTTATTCTGTGCAATAAGTATGTGAAGGGTGAAAAAGTAAATAAATAACATGGTGCTGACGCGTTAACTGTAACAACAACACAATCAGAGCCCCACCAACCTAAGCTGTTTACTGTGTTTGTGTGTGTGTGGTGTGAGGCTAAAATTGACTACTAATTCCCCACGTTTAATCGGCTGGGGACTGCGTGTTACTGAGGGGCACAAAGGGAGCCTTTCAGTCGCCAAGAGGGACGCAGAGAGAGAGAGAAGGAGGGAGTGTGCAAGGAGCCAGAGGCAAAGCCAATTTCAGCTCAGGAACCGGTGCACACTTGGACTTTTGTGCATGGCTTTTCCTCTCACGCTGCCCCGTTCTCTCCACCTGAGGCTCCCTCCCTGCTTCCATGTTCAGCTGCAGTTTAACATCATTAGAAGGACATCCAAAATTTAAATGTCAAGTTCGCTGCTGGGTCTATGTTTCAGAACACAATCCTAGTAAGCAGGTTCTATACTTAAAAAGTTTTGAACATAGAGTATAGAATTGCAGTTCTAAAATAATAATAGCACTTTAACTTTTTCACAATATGCGGTACAACACAGCGTAGTGCAAAAAATTAAATTGTGAAAGGATACTGATAGATGGTTTTCAAAGAAAATGTGAAAAGAGTTACATTGATTTGATTTGATTTCAGTTCCCAATTTTTTGTAGAAACTGCTTTTGTTGCAGTTATAGCTACAGCTTTTTGGAGAATATAGCTTAGCATATTTAAGCTAACATTCCCGTCTTATCATATTTGAAAAAGAGCTCAGTTACATTGGATGGAGTGCATTTGTTTTAGAGACCCAGATTTTCAATTGTATTTATGTTTGGACTTTGATTAGACCATTCTAGCATATTATGCTAAAAGCTAACCTGTTCTATTGTACCTCTGGGTGTATGTTCAGGCTTGTCACGCTCCAAGATGAATCTTCAGCACTCATCATTTGCAGACTAACAGATTTTCTTCCAGGATTGCCCTGCACTGATTTGTTTTCATTTTCTTTCCCTGTTTTTGTTTTTAAAGCTTTTTCTGTTTTTCTTGTTCTTTTTTATTGTATTGTATTTTGTTGTGTTGACAGGTTTCCGAGCTGTGGCTTTCTGCAGTTCTTCCAGACACAACCCCATCCCGGTCCCTTCAACTCATGCTCTCCTTGTCATTTTAAGTGAAAAGAGACAATTCAAAACTGAGTAAAAAGAATCTCTAAATTGTGTCATTTTCCATATTAAAAGAGAAGAGACAGGCGGCTTTAGAAAAGAACAATCTAAATAAAGGTGGTCACTTTAAAAAAAAACAAAAAACAAAAAAAAAACAGAAGCTCCCAAATCTTCCAAGTAAAAACACGAATTAGTTTAACCTGAAAAAGTGTAAAAAAAATATTTTTTACAATTTTTCTCACGTTATCGAGTAAATGTAACCAGTTACTATACCCACGGCTCGCTTTATGTTTGAAGGACGATGTTTTGAACCAAGGATGCGTGCGAGTCCACCTCCAGTCCAGCTGGTGGCAGTAATTTGCCTGAAAATTCAAAATAGGGGGCGGCAAAGCTGCGGTGGAAGTGAAGAGGAGAGCAGCACAGCACAGCCACCGTCTGAGCAGGTCAGAGTTACTTGTTTTATTGTTGACTTACGAGGGAACTAATAGTATATCCACAGTCCTTTTGGAAAACCTTGTTTTTATCTGTGCTGTTTAAACAGCATGTAGCACTGAGCTAACCTTAGAGTAATCCCCTCGTGGTAATATTTGAAACTGCAGATTGGCTTTCATCGGGACGCAGATTTGAACGCCGTTGTAAACTTCTTCATTTAACGTTTGGGTCCTTTCAGTAAGCAGCAATGGACCTGAAGCAGTTTGACGCGGACAACTCTGGCAGCTGCAGGCTGGCCTCTCGGATTCCTGATGTGTGCAGGACGGAGGACTGCTGCCTGGGAGTGGATGAGGCAGGCAGGGGTCCTGTACTCGGTGCGTTATCATTTCACCATTTATCTGCTTATTTGTATTGGGACAAGTGTTGAGTATTAGCAAATACCTAACATGAAAGCATTCAAAGCTAGAGCCAGTTTACAGTGACTGTCCCTAGTTGGACTTTTGGGTTAATAACCATAGAATATTATTAATGCGTTAAAATTAGAAATATGAAACCGAGTAACACTGAATCGTGACATCCTCTGTGTCTTGTAGCTTTCCTGTATGTTACTTAATTATGCACCGGGGTGTTAAGTTTCTAATGCATAACTTAGTTAAAACCTTTTCTTGTGAAATAGCATCCTTACCAACTGCATGTAAAAGTGTATTGTCAGCAAACATCTGGAAACCTCCACCAAGACATAATGAAAATATGGTTTTCTGTCTCTTATGACAAGATATTGTTCATGGCTTACAAAAATGAATAAAGCTAGTCTGAACATATTTTTGGAGAAATTGATATATAATAACATCTGGATATTATGGTTTAAAGGTCTAGACACACTTCTGAAATTCAGAAACTACAGCATCAAATACTTCACCTGATACCTGATCCTAATTATATGTATATACTTTCTTTCAATACTTACAATGTTCTTTTTCTGATTCAGGACCGATGGTGTATGGGATTTGTTTTTGTCCTGTTTCAAAAAAGGAGGAGCTGAAGGATCTGAAAGTAGCAGGTAATCCTCCCTTTTTCCCCTTGGAAGAATCGTCCTTGTTTAAACTGAGTTTATCTGCTATATTTCCTCAGACACACACACACACACACACACACACACCATTCTTTAAAAAGCCTCAATCCGAAGCTTTTCATCTTTTAATAAAATGTTTCCCTGTCTTTGGTTAGATTCAAAGACGCTAAATGAGGCCGAAAGAGAGAATCTGTTCCAAAAACTGGATGAAGCACAAAGCTACGTAGGCTGGGCTTTGCAGATTCTTTCGCCCAACATGATCTCCACCAGCATGTTGCAAAGGTAGGGCACATTGAGCTCATGTATGTGCCAGCCTGTGATTGTAATTACTGTACACACACACATACACACACACAATAACATTGTTTTTAATTTCTTTTTAAGGACAAAATACAACCTGAATGCCCTGTCACATGATACAGCCATTGGTCTGATCCAGTATGCCTTGGACAGTGGAGTACAGCTTAAAGAGGTTTGTAAACATTACACCAAACAGTTTCATTTCTTCAACGTAGTTCTGAATATCCGCAAAGCACCTGCAGCTTGATGCTTCATTATATGCCACTTTCCCTTCTCTATTTTTCCCTTTTCACTCCATATCACCTCCTCTCTGTCCTGTCCTGTATGTCCGATGCTTCTCAGGTGTACGTGGACACAGTCGGACCAGCCGAGAAGTATGAGGAGAAGCTGTCTCAGCGTTTTCCTGGTGTCCAGGTGACCGTGAGGCCTAAAGCCGACTCCCTCTTTCCTGTTGTCAGCGCGGCCAGCATCTGCGCAAAGGTCAGTCAGCCAATATGCATTGCTGTCCGTTTTTTTTCTCTTGTTGATCATGTCTCGTCCTATTTCTAGAGTTTGTTTGACCTGATTTACTTTCAGAACATTTCTAAAGATAATGGAAAAATCATCATGCTTCCTTGGAAATCTAAATCTCTCCTGGGTAGAAATGTTATTTTATATTTGTATAATACAAGTGTTGTCTAAATGATAAAACCTTTCCCAATCAAATTTTAAGACATGTAATTTCCTTTGCTGCTTCATCACAGCGATGTTTTTATTGTTGCCTCCTTTTGAAGGTTTAGCTTTCGCTATTTTCCTCTTTTCCTTTTCCGGCAGCTGCTTTTTCCTGTCGCTGTTGGCATTTTTCTGTTTTTATGTCTGTTTGTGCATGAAGATACTCCATGTTCACCAGCATAAATGTTCTTGTTGTTTGGTAAGATACAGGAAAAACTGCACTACATACGGCAGATTTCTGTCACCCATTCCAGGCATGTAGCAAAGACCTGACTAATGAATTCACGAGTTTCACTTTCTGAAATGAGTGACAACAGTTATTGGTGTCTGTAAGATTAGGAGCTGTACTTTTATAGTCATGTTTTCTTGCTTTATTTTCACAGTGAAAGTTCTGGTTGTGGTTTTCAGGTTGCCAGAGATCGCGTTGTGAAAGGCTGGAACTTTGCAGAAGACCTGGGGGAGATAGATACAGATTATGGCTCAGGATATCCCAATGGTAACAACAGTCGACATGTCAAAGTGCTTTCACACATGTTCTCAGTGTGCCGTATAGATTTAGAGATTTGTCTCTAAACGAAGGCCAAAGTGGGAAAATGATGTCAAAACTTTCTGTTTTCTGTTGCTAGACCCCAAAACTAAAGAGTGGCTGCTGAAGTACCTGGACCCTGTGTTTGGTTATCCTCAGTTTGTCAGATTCAGCTGGAGCACGGCTCAGACTCTCATGGACAGCAAGGCAGTGCCTGTACACTGGTGAGGAGCCTGAGGACCTTTTCCAGGCATAAAGAAAATTGTTTGAAGATAAAAATAAAACTTAGTGGAAACCTCAAATCCTTTGATTTACAGATCACACTAGGTTTGTGAAAATCCTCTTTGAAATCAAGAGACAAGCTCTAACCACTTTATCAAAAAAAACCCTCTTTAATTTGTGTACTTAGGGATGATGATGAAGAGGATGGGGAGAAGGCGGCGCAGCGGCAGAACAACCGTTCCATGTTGTCTTACTTCAGCGCAGCAGCAGAAGGCGACAGAGCTCAGCAGACTCACCGTTTCTTCTCGGAGAGGAGGCTGAAGAGTTTAAAGTCACTCTGAAAAGGCATCAGAACATGTGACTCATATTCTGGACATTAGAGGCTCATTTGGAGAATATTTTCCTGCAGCACAAACGACTAAGATGTTCACAGAGTGTGAAAAATCATTAGCTGATTTATTCGTGATCTAAACTGCAATCTTTGATATTATTTTAATAAATAAAATAATATGTTAAACATGCTTTCTCCAGATTCTTGTTCAAAAAAGTTCACTGAGCATCTGGCCACAACATATTTAATGTAAAGCATCATGTTTGGAGCCCTGTAGTGGTTAAGTTTCAAGCAAAACACTATATACACCAACAAAAGATAAAAGGACTGTAATTCTATAGCACTTTTTTTAGCCAATCAGGTTACTCAAAGTGTCTTGCATCACAATCTCATCTGTGCTCGCATTTACCTATCCACACATATTCATTCATTCAGTATGTTTAGTGTGTGCCCAGGAATTTATCATGGTCGTAGCAGAGGTCAAATGTTATGCATAAGATATATAATTCGATATTGAGTATCTTTACATGTATCGTAAAGTAGGGACCCCAAATATCCAGGTTCATCCACCCATTTAATCGATGGATCAATTAAAAAGAAAACAAGTATGATTACCATGTGTTCTTCCTAACATGTCCTTTTTAATATGTCAAAAATGTAGCTCTAATTAAGGGGAAAAAAATAAAAAATCATCTGCCTATTATGAGCGGCCACATTTGTAATTACTCTTGTATCAGTTGGGAGCCCAAATGACCTGTGGGCCGAATTTTGGACACTTCTGGTTTAATAATATTATCACTATTGAAATATTGTACAAAATAAAATGAAATGGTGAAATATTTTCCTGCTGCCATGTAGTTTTATTAAGAAGCAACACAAATATAACCAGCCACCATTAGCTGAGCTCTGTGCCCTACTTTGTGAGTTTAAAATTTGCTGTTCTGTAGTTTGAGAACAGCATTATTAAGAGTGATCAGTTCCACTGTGACTCTCCTTATTTTTCTTAACTTGAATTATTTCCAGCTGCAAAATCTGCCGTTCTGGCAAGTTGAGAAGCTGACCATCAGAGCGCAGCAGCAGGTGAGGAAGTGTCAGTGTTGCATTACTCTGTGCCCCATACATCCAAAGAATGTATGGAGCAACAGACACACCGATATACTTTCTCTGGTAAATCGTTAAAAGTATTTAGTTCTGTAGGGATGGTATTGCGGATGATGTTGTGACTTTGAAATTTCACCTTGATATTAGAAACCAGTCCATGCCTAGTTT
Organism: Girardinus metallicus; assembly: GCA_903067095.1. NCBI lineage: Eukaryota > Metazoa > Chordata > Actinopteri > Cyprinodontiformes > Poeciliidae > Girardinus > Girardinus metallicus. The sequence continues at coordinate 38,974 of CAEGAE010084763.1, forward strand.
CAATAGGGAAAAATATTTTACTTTTCATTCATCAAGCCAGAGACAACAGCTTGCAGGTCTTTTAAAAGACCATATCTCTTCTTAGGGAAAAGACAGCTGAAATACAAAGTCATAATGATCATGTTGAATGTGATTCTACAAAACGATTAAAGACCAATGTTATATGTCCACTCAAGAGGATTTTCTGTTAATAAAATATATAAAGTGCCCCTGGAGATTATTCAGATCCAAACAGACCCTAAAATGTAAAATTACATGCTATCTTTCTTTCTGTAGGCCACACATTCTAACATTTGCACCTTTCACCTTACTGCGCACGCTGAGCAAAGCCATCTTTTTTTCTAGTTTTACATGTTTTAATCAGTATAACAACAAATTTGAGGTAACATTTGGAAGAGGCTTCTTGATATTACTGCATTTTTTTTCCCACCTTTCTGAAATCAGCACCAGTTCAACAAAACATACAGAGGAGTCTCAAACTCATCCACTAGAGGTCTCACATCCTTCTGGTTCCTCAAACTATTCATTAAGATGCCTCAGGCTAAACATACAACCACACTTTATGGTACAAGGACACGAGAAAGCTGACCACAAGAGCCAGTTGATATTACTTTGCAAAGAAAGAAAAAGAAATCCATAATTGTCAGAACTCTTATCTCATGGTAGCTATTGAAGGCATATTCATCAGTCCAGGTGTTTTAGCTTCCATGAGGTTTTTGTCTCGACTCCTGGATCCTCTTCCCACAGTTCATAGCTAAGGTGGAGACAGCAAACGAAGACAGGATCACAATCGAAGTCCCCACAAAGTGAGATGAGGCTCCTCTGGGTGCCACTCGCATGGCTCTCCTGGGGAAGACCTCTCTGTTGAAGGCTGCGCTGGCATTCAGCGTCTGAGCTGCAGGATCCATGTTTACAGATTGTGGCTGGGTGGAAGAAAGCTGAAGCTGAGGTGAGGAGCTCGGGGCGTGCTGTGGCCTCACCAGGAAGTTTCTGGATCTCTGTGTACTCACCCGCCTGTTTCAGGTCTGAATAGGACACTTATAATCTGGCATCTACCCCAAACCCTTTTCGTGCATCCTTTTATAACCTTCTGAGGCTGCTCCTTTTATTATTTTAAGCCTGGCTTCCTGCAACGTCAATGGGATCGGAAATAGTTAGCCCAATAGCCTACAGTGGGCTAAGCTGGTTATCTATCTCAGCTTATGAGTGAGTAATGTAATACTATTAGATCATCCTGCCATTGTTCCAAAGCAACTGGACTTTTTTTGAACATTGACATTAGCAAACTTTCCACTTTAAATATCAATGGACAATTTTTTTTTTTACCAAAGACTCCCTGAACCAGACCTTTTATTACAGGTAAATAAATCTCATTAGCTGGAGCATTCTTTGCTATTAAGATAGCACTGAAAGTGAAGTTAAAATAGCTCAGAAAAAGCAGCAAATGATGCCATGTCTCTGCATGTCCACATGTATTTGTCAAAACAAAATAGGATTTTGAAACATTTTCAGCAATTTTGCTTATAATGATAATAATTACTTAATAATAACTTAATGCTAATCTGTTAAGAGGTGCAACTGTGATAAATGTGAATCATTTTAAACTACCAGCCAGGACATTGTGACCATTCACTATTTTGTGCATTCAGTCTACACTGTTAAACTACATACATTTTGGGGTTGTAACACAATCAAATATGAAAAAGGTTCAATGTTATTGATGCTCTACAAACTTTTTTGTAAAATGTCAATTACAGGCGCAACATATGACTTGTTTGTAGAGCAGGAGCACTATATAGAGCGGTTACAGCTCTCCAAACAGTGATCACTGAGTTGATTCTTGGCCCTGGATACCATGAAAACATTTTTAAAAAATAGGTGAAGGTTGTATTGAGGACGAATATGTTTTGTTTTGAAATGTTGTCAAATAATATGAAAACTTTAAGTATTTGACTATGACAGTGTGATTTTGGCAGTTTGTGCCCCTTCTGAGATTTCAAATGTCACATGTGGAAAAATACCAACAAGCTACTCATTCCTGAATTACTTACATGGATCCACTTGTCACAGACATTTAAGCTTCACTATTTATAGGGAATAACTGATGTGGTTTGACATCTGAGCACTTGTTAAAAGTTACTGAATTACCAGCTAGGAAAAAGCTTTCAACTATATCATAAATAAAGTTCAGTTCAACTATGTGTAACATAATTGGAGCCCCAGAGTCACCCAGGTTACATGAGTTCAGGAAGGGTTCTAATCCAGTAAGCTGTTACAGATAGTTCCAGTTTCTTTTTAAGACTCCCGTACGATGGGGCTAATGGGATTAAACTTGTTCTTTTCCAACTTGGACACACAGGCTTTTAATCAATGAATGAAATCCGGAATCAAAGTGTTTGCTCCAGACAAATAAGCTTTTTTACTTCTTTTTTTAAAAATAACAACAAAAAAAAAAAAGCCATTTACATAAATAATCATTATGAGTAACAAGTGTATTTAAAATGATGAAAAAAGCTCAAATTATTTTGTTTTAGAAGTAATATACTGAAAAGTGCATAGATAAATATACATACACACACAGGCATTCAGACATTGGACCCAGAGAAGTACTGTGCATCAACAGAAAACTTTCAACTCTTTTTTAGGTGTGTTAATACACACACCTTTAAAAAGTAGCCTTGCAAATTAAATATTGAAGAACTTTGATTCATAACACAAGCATTAAGGAGGAATAGATTTTATACTGTTTTTTAAAATATCAGAAAAGAGATGATCAAATAGCATCCAGTTCACCAGAGAACAACAGAGTATTTCCAAAATAGTTTGATAAAACAGTCTTTGCCATCTTAATAAAACCATTGGACGGAAATTGTTTTATAAATGCCATTGTCTGCATGAGTGACCTTTGAGGATTCTTCATTAAACTGTAGAGCGGGCCTCTCGGCATTAATATTGGCCTCATCCAGTCTAAAGATTTAATGACAATTCAGCACATAACTCACTGCTTCAGTTTTAATTAATATTCATTACACAGTGATAAAGGGTTTGCTGAGTGTTACATGCAGTAGCATCTATGAAAGCTTGTAAACCATTGATAAGCATTTTGAATGCAGCCGTATTTCAAGGAGCCTGTACACTGGTTCGGGAAGAATATTTGTGGCGAAGAATATTCAGGCCACTCAAACATTTATCTTTAATGGTGTGCAATGCTTTTATAGTGCAGCAACTTCAGTGGTAACATTAGTAAGGTTATCAACATGGGATTCATTCAATGTGAATTTTACTGCTACTAAACCAGTGAAAGAATGTCGACCTCAAGATGGCGCCAGAGGAAAACTAAACTGATTCAGGGCATCATTGAGCCATAAAAGTTTATTAGAATATTTTGCAGTGCAAAAGAACCAGTGGGATGCCTGACAGATTGGATCATTCATATTTTAGACCTGTGATCTGGACGTCCCAGATCACAGGTCTCTGAATAAATTCTCTAAATAAATTTAATGAAGTGTATATATTAAAAGCATTTAAAACATAGAATGTATTTTTTTTTTCTTCATTATTTCATAGAAATATGCTTTAAAAAGCAAATATCGCCAGAAGCAAAGCCCATCACTGGGCTGGAAACTTTTTTGGAAGCTACTTTGACGGGTAACACATTGTCCTGATCTAATTTCCATATGAAGAAAAACAAGCAGACACTGTGTAGCCATATATGCAGTTCTCTTTAACTTCCTCAAGTATTGGGATGACTAATGCTAAAGACTGCTGAGCTTATGGTGTTTTATTTAGAAAAGCTTTTAACACAGCTGTAGTATGTGACCCACTTCCAGACAGACACGGTTGGAAATGAGAAGGGGGAAGCTTACAGAGCCGCCTCACGGGAGTAGATGCGCACAAAAAGCAAAAGTTAAGGAGACAAGAAAAACTACTGCTATCTAGATAAACAGGAAAGAAGAAAAAATGACAGACAGTAGAAAGCACAATCCTTCTTCAAATATGTGTGTTGGGCACTACAGAACTGGATTTCAAACATTGGTTTTTGTGCACTAGGTGGAAGACACAAGTATTAGAAATGTACTATTTCACCTGTGCTTCACCTCATATTCAGATTACATGCTAAGTGCAAACTGACATCAACAGAAGATTAATATGGCATGAATGTGACAACTCTTACCAACCAAGGTTGTTAAAGGTCTTACGTGTAACCCTTCCATTTGTGTTTTATATTTTTGGTTGTTTGCTTTATGTGTTTCAAACTCTATCCAGTGTGTTTCTTTCATCATCATACTTCACTTATAGAATGTCTTGTATTCCATTTGTAAATTATAATGTGTGGTGATCATGTTATAATAATAATAATGTAACTTAATACAACGGACAAACTGTGGTCCACGTTGGTAAAGAGGCTGTTGTGCTCAGCATATCTCCAAACGTGTGAACTGATGGTTGTCATCTGATGGTTCATGCGTGGCTTTGTACCTGCTAATTAGCTGTAGCGCCATCTGTTACATAAATATACAGCATGTAACTGTTGGCAGATTCCAGTCTGTGTTAAAACTTAAATTACAATTTTAATGTGAACATTTCTTTAGAGCGACACATCTGATCATGTTCATGTTTGAAAACAGCAAGAATCCGGCAGCAGGACTTGAATTGACTTTAATAATTTTGATTAGACGATACATATGCCGTGACCAAATTTGCTTTATAAAATTTATCTACACAGAGAGTAGTGTCTATGTAAGTGCAGCAGGAAATATGTGTATGCTAACTAGCAACAGTTACTGCTACCTCATTAGCAACAAAGTAGGCAGAAAATATCAAAGGGAACGTAATTCACTTTTTCCTTTTTACCATGTTCTGTTCAGGCTTGTTGATCATGATAGATTAATTTTCATATGTGAAGAAATGCACAAAAAAAAGCAAGAGAAAAATGGAGCTTCAGATAACGGAGAATGTGACGATTTAAATAGCAAATTGTCTAGTGGGAAGGGGAAAGTCAGGAGACAGATCAGTAGCTTGGAGGTCTAACAAACTAACAAAGTCACTTCAAGCCAATGCTACATGCCAGTGCACATGTGGTGGTTGGATGGGAAGTCAAAATGCTGAATTCACATAGCTCAAACACCAAGAAAAGTCACTGATCTAAATATGTGAAGAAAACATGGCAAGATTTAAGTTTGGAAAGAGTAGGGTTTTTTTTTTTATGTAATGAAAGCCACTGTATTTTTTTCACCTGAAAACATTTATACTTGTAAATAACATTTGTAGTCACCTTGATGGTCTGACTGCTGACTCCACCAAGAGCTATCCAGCTATCCATGGTGTAAACCTTCTGTTTCTCCTCACCGCTACTTTCAGTTGCTCTTTCCTGCAAAGACAAGACATCCCGTTGCTTCGTAACTACAAGCAGGACAAAAAGTGTTTTAAAAGGAATTACTATTTTTGGTGAGTGAGGAGGAGTTCGCCCTCTTTTATAAAACTCCTCCACAATTTTTGGGAAAATAGTCATCCTCATTCCAATAAGGAATTGATTACCAATAAACAGACATACAACAGTTTGATGTATTCCAGTTAAAAGTGTGTTTTTTGTTAGTAAAAACAGTTGGTTCTCTGTTTACATTGACAAGCATTCCCGCACTGCTGTATCATCAATATCTGGCATCCGCTTTCAATTTTAGAGAGCCATGGCTCCAGAGACTCTGAGTAAAAAAAACCTAATTCTTTCTTTGAAAATAACTCATCCCCTTTAAAACTGTTAAAAAGGCAGGTTATTATATTTAGGTATTATGATATTTGCCCTTTAATATGTCTTTTAAAAATGTGCCTGTATAGCTGTTGTTAATTTTACTTTTTTTTTATCATGGTATGAACATCAACATGACACCCCGTCTGTCCAGTAAACATGCAAAATGGCTAACCAACATGACACCCACACACACACACACACACACACGCACACACCATGGTGGTGATTGCAAACACAGCATGATTCAATCAGAAAGAGCTTCTTTTGATTTCTGACAAAAGTGCCTAACTACCTAACCAAATAGAAAGCTGTAGTTGTGACGCTCTCCTTTCACATAATTTTGAAGGCCCGTTGATCTGAGTACCACAGACTTGTATTTCTGGAAAAATTTTAAGCACTTTAGTGGGAAAACATGCTGATACCTCATTGTTTTGTCCCTGGCCTGGCTAATCAAATCAAATTTTATTTGTGTAGAACCTTTCAGCAACAGGGATTCTCAAAGTGCTTTACATCATAAAAACACAAAAATACAAAGTCATAGAACACACAGTGAACAAATGAAGCATTACATTTTGCTGTCGTTACACATCAGATTGTTGATTAATGTTTCATTGACTATGTCTTAAAAGCAACTCTGAACTGGTGGCTTTTTAGTCTTGATTTAAAGGAACTCCGTGTATCTTAATTATTAGGATAAGCTGCTTACATGAGGAACACGTTTCATGGCACAGAGGTGAATTGTTTAATGAATTAGTTCAGAGACTCTAAAGTGAGGGATGATAATTTTATTGCCACCAAAGCTGGTTGAAAAGGAATCTGAAAATCAGAGCAGAAACAGTGAAAATTAGAGCTAAATCATTAATAATGAATAATCAGTCATGCAGTTCACAACAAGTATTAAACTGTAACTTTGCAAACGCCCTGGTATGCTGACAAATAAACGAAAGGTTTCTGGAAAGCATGCACCAAATGCAGCACTTAGGTTTCCTCTGAAGTAATAGGATGTTGGGTTGTTATGATTGCAAATCCATATGAACTTGCATTAACGGTGGTTAATGTGGGTAAGAGACTCTTCTCTCTTGACTTATGTATGTGCGCCACAGATTGCATTTGCGCGTGGACAGACAGACCAAGCATATCTGAATGCAGAAAGAGGCTCTCGCTGTCTGTGAGGAGATTTGAGCTGACGAAGCTCTTGTGAGGCAGGCTCACCAGGACGGGAAATGGGATCGTACAAGCAACGGGCAGATTTAAAAAGGCAGCCATGCCATATCGAACATCAGGCTGTAGAGAGTTGACCTTGTTACCTCCCACAGGGCATTCTTTGAAAAAGGGGTGACATCATTTTTGAGAGCTCTTCAGCAGTGTAAGAGAAGGTTTTTTGCTCATCAAAACTCTGGCGTGTGCATGCACTGCGCTGCCATCACCACCCCCTTCTTCTCTCCCCAAATCTCTCAGCACATAATGAACAAAAATATGTAAAATTCATGCGCTCTCATTCATTATTTACACTGAAAAGGGAAAAAAAGAAGCATAGTTTAATGTGGTAGAGGAGCTAGGCAGGCTGCTAACTAGGCTGTCTTTCAAAATATTAATGATCAAATGCAGACATGTTGTTAATCAGTTTTGTTCTTGGAGTATTATTGTTGTCTGTTGTTCACTGGAAGACATGAAAGCACAAATTAGAAAATCATTGAAAATTTCTTTTCGCTAAAAAGTTCAACTAGATTCATCATTCATTTTTTTGAGCATTTATTTCTTTTAATTTTGAGGAATATGACTCACAGTCAATGGAAACTCAAAGCTGTGTTTCTTAGATAATTGCAATATTGCATAAGACCAGCGGATATTAAATGTCAGCCTACCGAAAAATACAGTTCTGTGAAAAAAGTAAGAGTCCACTGCTCTGAACCCCATTGAAAACCTCCTAGTTATTCCAACAGATATTGATTTCTGAACCCTTCCTGAGTTAAAACATTAGTATTTTTGGTTCTTAATAAAAATAAACTTGTTTTGTTTGAATTATTTGTGGTCTGAAAGCGCTGCATCCTTTTCATTACTTTGATCATTTATTAATTTTTAGCAAATAAAAACTAAATGTTTGCTTGGAATTTCAGAGATGTGCTGTCAGTAGTTCATAGAATAGAAGAACAATATTCATTTTATTCAAACATATACCTACAAAAAGTAAAAACAGAGAAACTGATTATTTTAAGTGGTTTCTTAATTTTTTTCAGAGATGTATGTCCATGCTGTGCACTGTGTTCCATTTCTTTAGTAAACATTGACATAAAAGATAAGAGAACATCGGTCAGAATAAAGGGAATGCCTTTCTTTACGTCTTAAAGCTGACACTGAAGTGCTGCTGTTGGTGAGCCTTGAGGTAAATCCCACACTGAGTGGGACTGAAGCTTCCAGCTTCATGTTCCCAGTGAGACTGTGACCATTAAGGCCAAAGTGTTAAAAGCCTCAATGTATCCCTCTTGTTTCTCACCCTCCTGGAGCCAGAGTAGCTGTCTGACAGGTGGAGTATTATATCCTCACCATCCTTTCAAAAGGTCCCCTTTGACCAAGACTTCGCATTTCATTTCCCTTATTTCATTTGAAAATGTTCAAATGTGTAAAATTCTTCAGTCCGTCACTGTGTTCATTGGGATGGACTTTACTCATGCAGATGCCTGAGTGTGGTTCCCGTGACATGCAAACTGTCGATTCTGCATTGCCGTCCATAACTGATGATATCAATATTGCAGACTCAGCAGGGTCATACAGGTCTGGAGATATGAAAATATCTGTATCTGTAACTTGTAAGCTGATAGTTTTCTTTCTGGTGAAGTTTTCCTAGTCAAGCAGGCATACTGAGACATGTTGGACTGGCAAGAAAAGTGTGAGAAACCTGAAAATGCTTCGTGTCATATGTCAGGTGGCAGGTGTGCATGTTAAAAAATGCATAACACTGGGTGCCACTGTATGCACCAGGTTATGCTGATGGTTGATTCAACTCCTAAGCTTAAAAATAACTTCATACAGTCAGCAGGGGGCATCGAGGAAAACTGCTGGGGGAGGTTTAAGTTTAATTTCAATAAAGAGAAGAGTTTAGAAAGAGCCTCGGTGTATGTCACAAACAAACAGTCATGTTGAACTTCCTGACACACTTCGCTGTTTCTTTTCTACAGGATGACACAGGAAATTCTAAGATTACAAAATTATTACAGTGTAGCATGAGAGTATGTTGAGTAATTGATTGTTGTTCACACTAGAGAATGTGTTTCCTCACTTAAAATAGAATTTTTCTTCTAGCTGTTAAGTAGTTTGTGCAATCTAGTCCCTATCTTCTTATAGCCAACATTCATATTTCAAGAAAATATCATAAAATCAATCTAGGTAGATAATAGTTTATATATTGCATATATATTTTGTGTCCCGGTTCTACCATTTATCTTTTTCTCACTTCTCAACACATCTGTCTGCCCCCTTTGTTTTCTGAACTAGATGCAGTACATTCCTGCAATTTAACGAAATTCATTTAGCAACAGAGGTATGTCACCTGCTTTGCAGCCAGGCCCACCATAGAGTTTCACTTTACTGCCAAAAGAGGATAGTTGGAAAATAATTTTAAAAAACCCTAAAATGATATGTAGTTACATTTATTTCAATATTTATCACACATATGATTGTCTCTCTCTCTAGAGGTTCCCAGATCAGTTGAGTTAATGAACAAATAATATAAACACATAAGTGTGTCAATTTTTTTTTTTAAGTTAAACTGAGATTCCCATTATTGGAAATAAGATGCGTAAAAGGATACACATATATTCAGTCTCTTTCCTTCAAGGATAGTTTTAACGTTAACATTAATCCTTGGATTACCTGCAACATCAGGCTTTTGCACAATGTAGCCTGTTATCACCTGATCATTACCTTCATTGTTTTCTGTACCTTTTGCTGCAATTCCCTCCTCGCTGGTCTACCAAAGAAATCAATTGTGAACCTGCAGTGAGTTCAGAATGCTGCTGCCTCAACTGCACAAAAAAAGAGAAAGCACATTACTGCACTCAACACTCAAGTCCCCTGACTTCCTGTAGCTTTTAAAATTGGTTTTAAGATTTTATTACTTGTTTAAATGTCCTATTGCCTTGCAATCCATTTTTGTTCCAGCTAAACTGGCAGTAATCTTTTGGTGATAACTAAGCATCAAATTAGGAGGAAAGATGTGCGCTTTTGGCTATTTTGCATGTTCTGTAATGCTCTTCTAGAGACTGTTTTGTTACTTTAAAAAAAAAAAAAAACTCCTAAGACTCACTTTTTATTGTTTTCATTAATTGGATTATATTTTAATTGTGGCTACATGTATTGGATCTGTACAGCACTTATCGGTTTACATTTGCTGATTACACTTTATTACCATAGAACTTTATTGGGGCTATTGTTGTTTTCTATTTTTGTCTTTATTTCTCTCTGCAAAGTATTTTGAAAACACTGATGGAGACAAGGTGCTATACAAATAAAACTCTTTTCCTTGCGTTTTTATTTTTGTTATGATTATTTCTAACAATAAAAGCTTATTACTAGTATGGGAATGGGACACACTACTACCTTGCAACAACAGGGTCCTTGGTTAGAATCTCATCCTGCTCACCTAATAATGCAGGATCAAACCCATACTTCAGTCCTGCTGTGTCTGGATCAATCCATACTTAGCACAGGGCTCGTTTACATCATTGCTACTTATTACAACCAAAATGCGACCTACATTTCAATATGAATTTGGTGCATATGTAAATAAATTAGGCTGTAAAAGCATCTCTGTCTGAATCATTGGCGCTCCTCTGTTGTAAACTCATCATACCCCCCGCTGAACCGCCTCATCATCACAACCAGAATGAGAGGCAGCAATCTGTACCTCCTCAGCCTGCCACGGTCTGGTTGACAGCCCCGGTTGCTGAGGGGTTAAACGTCGTGTGATTGTAGGAAGTGGGTGGTATTGGAGCCGAGGATGGAGCGATGTCTGTGTGGCAAACTGAGATCCCTTTGAACCGGAGAAGCGACGGTACATCGGAGGAGAGCAACCCGGACTGAACGCACCGCTCGCCGGATGACAAGAAAATCCGCGTCCCGGGGAAGTAAAACGAGAAGCGATCGTCCTGTTTCCACCGCTGCTGTTTGAATCCTGCCGTATGGACGCTGCACACTGGCTGCAGATTGTGTTTGACCGTGCCGTTGTTAGTGCTTAGATGCTCTTACATTGTGTGGATGTGTCATACTATCAAGGCTCCTAGTTAAATGTGCGACAAGCGTGAACTCTAAATAAATGCAACGAGCAAATAGACGAATCTGTACGTGGTTCGACGCTTTAAGAGGACTTCGGGTGTCAGGTGTTTTGTAGGTGAGAGGATCACTGAGATACAAGATTTTTTTCCCCCCCCATGCTGACAATTGACAGAAGCAGAATTCAATGTCCAACAATCAGATGCGAAGGAATTGTTTTTGTCTTGGATCGTTGCCTGGAAGTGAGGACCTCTGCAAACTTGCTTGTTCTATCTAATCTGTGGTGTGATAGCCTTCGGTCTGACCGTCTGGGTTCCTGGCAGAGACTCATCTCTATCACTCAGCTGGACTTCAGTTCATCCCTCTGATCCCTCCATGCAGCCTCCCCACCAAAGTGCAGCTCTAACAGTGGTTCTTGTCTGACAGCATGGGTGGAACACAGGGGCCACACTGCATCATGAACCTTGTTCATAGATGGTTGTCTTGTGGACTGTGAACCAACCCCTCATCTATGTTTAGCGTTTCTATTTATAACAACAAACATGATGTTACAGCTTTAGTATATTGTGTTTTCACTGGAAAATTGGAGTGGGCCCTCAGCGAACTGTGCAGCTGTGATGGTATATATTGAACCGTGCTGGTCGGCTGGAAGCAACGCGAGACTTGGAACTCTACGTCCAACATTAGGAACTCAAAACAAGGAGACCCGCCACAGGTGTAACCCGGGCACGCGCCATGGATGATTCTGGTATTATCAGAAGACGAAGATTGCAGGTGAGGAATTATTATTATTTTTTTAAAACTCTTTAGTAATTTGTCAGAAATTACAATTTTATTAGCATGTATTTCCTTTATATTATTTTATTCTTTTAGAATGATACACAAACACCGACTTCTTCCCGCGCTAATGAACCAATGATGTTTCTTATTGCCTGAAAAAAAGGCTAAAGTGGTTATTTTGGGGGGGGGAAATGGAAGCTGTATAAAACTCATACTGTGATAGATTCCAAAGTTGGTGTTAGGTACATATAATTGGGATCACAACCAAACCAGTGACATATGGGGAGGTTCTTGACTGGTGAAGCATCAACTCTTCTGGAGTTAGATTTATAATGCAAAACTCAAAATAGACGGCCACTAAAATGTGAACTTAATTGTAAAGTTTAATTGTTTTTTAAAAACTTTCAATGATGCTTTCATTAGTTCCATATTGTTAAACAATACAATACTAAGACAAACAAAAGGATATTCAATATAATTTTTTTTATCAGTCAGTCTGTGACACACAGATCATCACTACCTCACCTCACTCTCCTATGTCTTCGGCATTGTGTGAATTTAGCAATTTTGACCTTAAAAATGTCGAAATCGTACAGAAAACAAATTGATTTTCTCTTATCGTTGTCAGTGATTGCCTCACTTGCCTCCCCGGACTAAACCCCACTGATCCCAGCAGGTGTGATATTTTGTAGTCACTTTAAAACTTAAACTAATGAAACAAAACAATTGTATATTTCTCTACCTAATTGTTTCAGGTGTGAAATGCAGCCACACGACGTTTGGCATGTTGTAGAAACACTGTTGAGTAATGCTTCTAGTTGGTCCTTTCTTATGTTTTTTTACCCTACATAAATTTAAATACTGTCCTTATGTTATGCACAGTTATGCCAATTGTACCTGCTTTCTCATATTTGAAAGGGACACCAAGTCAAAATATATGATGTTATAAAGACTTTCTCTGAATTACCATAGTAGTGCAAAGTACAATTTTATTTCTACCAAACCATGTTGCCCAGATCTAACTAAATAAATACAGAAGTCATTGTGAAAAGTTCTTAGCTCCAAAATGTTGTTTAATTTTTTAAAAAAATCTCAGTTAATTTTATACACAGACAGCTCTATTTTATTAATCCCTTTCTTTGTTGACTAATTGAGACTATTTGGTGAAAAGGGCTATCATATAAATAATTATTAAAATCTTGTAGAAGCTGTAGACAAGTGGCCTCAACTGCTATTAGGTGTTTGCCGTTGCTGGAAATAAGTCTTTTACATCACTGTGTAGAGTAGTAACAGGATTTTTCTTTGTAGCTTTATTATAATCCAGACACACTGGAGGATTTTCAATCATGAGTGGCTTTTTTAAGATCACACTGAAGCATTTAAATCAGATTTAAGTTCAGACATCAACTAGGCCTCTCCTAGACATTTTGAGCATTTACAGATGAACTTGCTGGTGTGCTTTGGATCATTGTCCTGCTGCTGTTCCCAAGTGAGTTGAACTATTTGATGGCTTGGCATTCTCCTCCAGGACTTTCTGGTGGAGAGCAAAAGTTATGGTTCCATAAATCACAGAAAGTAAATAAAACAGCCCAAAGCCATCATTCTATCACAGTTTTAACCTATGACATTTGTTTTCTAAAATGCTACTAGTATGCTTGAAGTGAAGGAATGGACAGCTTCCAAAAGTTTCTATTTCATTAGTCCACATAATGCTTTGACCCAGGTTTTGTAGACCATCAATCATCTAAGACCCTAAAAAACTCCACAGTTAAAGCCTAAAAAACAAATTCATGGCCAGTAAAAATGCAGGGATCATACACAAGAAAGCTCATGTTGGTATACTTATTGAGAAAATTAGTATACCAATCTGTGGTCAGGAATCAGAGCAAGAGGCTCGAGTTCAGATATTAGAAAAGGTGTAGAAATCTGGTGAGGCAAGGCAGGAATAAAAGTGAAATTGGTGGGAACTTGGAATGGCACAAGAGGGAGAAAAGGACCGTTGGATTTCTACTGGCACAAGGCCGTAGATAATTTGGCAGGGAGGCAGAGACCGAGGAGAGGTTAAATAGTGCATACAGGTGATACTGGGAGACAATTAGGCATGGCTCAGGTGAGATGAATAAGGTTGATTAGAGAGAGACTTTGCAGGAACAACATGCTGACATGGAAACCAAAATAAAGCTTAGGGATGACATTGGAATAACATGAATCTTTACAGGCAGGAAAGAGATTGCCATGATAACCTTTAGTGAATATACTATGTTTTGACTGTATTACAGTTTTTTTTTCCCCAAATATATAAACCAAAAGTGTAAACATTATCTAAGAACTTAGATTTAGAGACAAAAATTATAATTATTCCTGCTGCAAAAAAAAATAAAAAGTATATTGGATCCAAATGCCTAAGTAGAAGGCAACTGGACTTTGCTTCGTGAATATGTTTAACCTCTCAACCAAAGGGCTTCTTAAAGTGCCTTTAAAAAGTATTCATCCACTTTTATTGCTTTCACAAATGAATCAAGATCAGCAAAAAGTGGCTTTTTTGGCATTTTTTTAACAAAAAAGACTTTAATGTCTAAGGGAAAACTGATTTCTACCAAACAATGACAATTAAATAAAAACATTTAACGCAAAATAAGTGACTGCCATGTTCACCCCATTGAAGTCATGATTTAGCAGATGTACCATTGGCTGCAGTCACAGCACTCTGTGAGGATGGACCTGAATCAGGCTAGGAAGATTGTGGTTGTCATCATTGTGTCTGCACAAAGCAAAAACTTTTATTTCATATTTTATAGGCAAAATATGAAGCAAAATCGCAAATTTTTAGCTTAACTTGCAATATATGCCTTTGCTTAAATAAAGAACTATAAATGGTAAGTCCTGATCTGAGAGTAATACAATATATTTTTTTATTGAGATCTTGTTAGACATTTTGTTATGGATTTAATTTGTTCAACCTAATTTTGCTTCTTTTTAAACACCTACAGTACCTTTGTCACTGATAATTCAAGCACATTTGGCAGAAAATACTGTAGAAGTGATTCACCTGCAGTTCAATAGAAAGTTAGAAAAACATTCTTGGATAGGTGTCTATATATAAGAAACTTTCATATGTATGCATATAAATCCACAGTGTTGAAGTGTTATTCTGAATACATTACCTGAGTTACCAGTTTGTGCATTTGTACCAGAATCCAGAGTTTCCAGTGTGAATGGACAATATCCGTGCCTCTGTGTACATATGAAATTGACTCCCACCCCAAGTCTGCGCTCTCCATTTTCACTGAAGTGATCAATATCCATATCTCACACAGAGAAGGTCTAAATGCTGGGGATGTGGTGCTGTTGTCAGGCCCATTAGCAAGACTTAATGGTGGCCTAAGAGCCTTGTGTGCCCTCAGGGAGGAAGAGCAACCACCAGCAGCAGGACAAGATGAAAGGCTTGAGGGTAGTGGGATGGGCGGGGGCAGCATAAACTGGAAGAAGGCAGCAGCTGCGTGCTATGAGTAGGGCTGAAACGATTCCTCGAATGATTCGAGTACCTCGATTACTAAAAATCCTCGAGGAAAATTTACCTGCCTCGAAGCTTCGTTAATTTATGTTTTATTATTTAACTCTCCTTGTTCCGGCCGGAACATTATTTGCGTAACACGTAGCTCTGACTTCCGCCTCTGAGTTGTTGGCGAAAGCTAAGTGTTAGCGGCATGACGTCCAATTTGCTGCTGGTTGAAAGGGAACAGCAGGAAGAGGGTGCAGGATTATTTATACAGGTGAGCGGATAAACTGAACACGGCGAGCGGCTAAGTCGTTGGTGCTTATAGCGTAAGTGTAGCTTTACCGACGAACCGCACAAAACATTTCATATCATTACGGTCTCAACAAACGAGTGGCGGAAATCATCGTGGCGGTACATGGCTGGTAGATGAGTATGAGGGGCCGTTTAGGACAAAAACTATGTTTTGTCTCTCACACACTACTAAAAACTCATACACACACACAAAATATTGAAATTGCACATATATACTATTAAAATATAGACTCACATGTGAGAGTTGTCACGGAAGAGGTGGGGCATAATTTGGAGATCAGATCGCGCATGCGTTGATACCACAGTGACGTTAGCTACTTGGAGCTCCATGGAGCTATTGGAGCTTGATGGTGTAAGCAGCGTTTAGCTCAAGGTTAATCCGATTTATGAACGCTAATTTCGGGCAGCCGTTCTCTACCACTCCCTCCTCAAGCGTTCGGAAGTTCACTTAGGGCTCTACTCCGGCTGAGTAAGCGGCCTTAGAACCAGCGTTATAGCCGGAGTAAGCGGCCTCAGAACCGGAATAAGCCCTAAGTGAACCTCCGAGCGCTTGTGGAGGGAGCGGTAGAGAACGGCTGGCCGAAATTAGCGTTCATAAATCGGATCAACCTTGAGCTAAACGCCGCTTACTCCGGCTCTAAGTGAACCTCGAGCGCTTGAGGAGGAAGCGGAGCTAACGCCGGAGTTAGCTAACTCCGGAGCTAACGCCGTAGTAAGGCGTTAGAGCCGGAGCTAACGCCGGAATAGAGCCCTAAGTGAACTTCCGAGCGCTTGAGAAGGGAGTGGTAGAGAACGGCTGGCCGAAATTAGCATTCATAAATCGGATTAACCTTGAGCTAAACGCCGCTTACACCTTGTAGGGCCAATATCCAACTTGAAGCTAACGTCACTGTCATATCAACGCATGCGCAATCTGATCTCCAAATGATGCCCCGCCTCTTCCGTGACATCACTCTCACACATACAAAAGGTGAGTTTATATTTTATTAGTTTATATGTGCAATCTTAGTCTTTTATGTATGCACGTGAGAAAAATTGCATATGATATTTTAATAGTATATACGTGCAATTTTAATATTTTGTGCGTGTGTGAGAGAAAAATTTTATGTGTGTGACATTTTAATAATATATGTGCAATTTTAATATTTTGTGTGTGTTTTAGTTTTTAGTAGTGTGTGAGAGACAAAACATAGATTTTGTCCTAAACGGCCCCTCAGAGATGAGCACAAAGGTGCCGTAAATATCCCGTATTGCTCCCCCTGTTCTTTCGTTCGTCCTCTGGCCTATTTCCTCCCTCCACCCCCATCTGACGTTCGTTCGCTCGCCTGCCCCCTACCCCTCACTCCAGACGACATTTTCCTGTATTCCCAAACAGGTATGGGGCAAGGTGAGAGTTTATCTATTAAACTGACTGAAGATGAAAACATAAACTAAAAGCTGGATCATAGACATTTTTTATTAGCGTATTTGTCAGCCTGCCTCTTTATTATTAAATTCAATATAATTTCAGATCTTTGTATAATTTTTCTTCTGGTTAACTTAGAAAGTGAGTTATTATTGTTACAGGTTAGTTTTGTAAACTACAAAAAAGTAACTGATAGAGAAGCTCAAATATAAAAAATTGGACTGATATTGATATCTGATAGTAACAGCGGTATTATGCCACATTTACCTATACGAATAATCGATAGATTATTTGATTACTAAAATATTTGTTTAAAACAGCCCTAGCTATGACAGAGGCTGTTTAAACGGCTGGGAGTCTGGAGGAGGTAATATAAGTTACTCCTTTACGTTTGCATGGTGCAGGCTAGACATATGACAATCATTTCAATGCGCTTCCCTTAAGAGGATATGAAGCGTGGCTACTATCTGCTGTTTATCTTTGACGCCTTCATTCAATTAATATTTAAAGTACTTTGTCCCAAGATTTTAACCTCAGCTTTTTCTGCAGTCATTAAAAACCATAAAAGGGGAGGAACTAAAGTGTAATTTTAGTTACAAAATGACAAAAAAATGATAAATTAGCGGAAATGGTGATAAATGGATGGGCCACAGCCAGCTTCTATCCTTGGCCTTCAGTAAAAGTATAGCTGTCTCTCAGGTTTTGTTGTTAATTTTATCTACAGATTATATTTTTTCTACACAACCAAAAAAAATCTAACTTATCAACATTCTACCAGGATCACTTCTAACAGTAAAATGTAGCAACTTATTGATATCTTTTTTAGGAAGAAAAAATAAAAAACAGTTTCCAAATGTTCTCAAATCAGAACTGGACTACTTCTGGTCGTTCGGATGATACAGTGCTGCCTAGTCAGTAAAAAGAAAAAAAAAAAACTCAATATACCATGTACCTTTGATTTAAACTGTTAATTTGTTACAGCTTAAGTAACACTGTATTGCAAAGTGATGTAGCTTAAAAAACAAAAGTGATTTTTTTGTATCTTTGAGAAATAGCTCAGAGATTTCAGCATGCAAGATAAAGATAACACATTTTTATCTTTATCTTGATCGTGAACGTGAGAATGGTTTAATAAAAGCAAGTGTGCTGCCCAACTCTCCTTTTATCACAAAGTTATCTGATCTGCAACCAACCTGGTTGGATGTGAGATATGGCCTCAGGGTAATAATTTAGCTTGTAATGAAGCCTGTAAAAATAGAAAGTAGTTCAGCTTAAAAGATGATCACTACTGTGGTCTGCAGCATCAATTGATGCATTTTATTGGACTGTAACTGTATGACTGTGTCTGAGTGAAGTCGATTTCATCTCAAGCAAAACATCTTTGTGCAAATGTAGGTGTTTGTGGAGTACACTTATGCTTAACCCATATGCTCTTTTACTCACGCTGACAAAGAAAAGCATGTCTCATCCCTCTGTGAGGTAGGAGTATATAGTGCTCTATTTACAAACACTTGGAAGCATAATTTGTCCAATATTTTGTTCTGGGCAGTGTGCCCATTTCCAATATGCTAAGCACAGGGGATAAGAGTGTGATCACTGCGAGGACCCAGTTCTCTGTGCCAAGTCCTGTCACTCACTGCTTTGTTTTGTCTCAACATGTCCTTCTGATGTCAGTGTTAATCAGAAAAAGTTTGGCTTTGAACTTAGAGAGCTAAGCCTGTAAAAAAAAACAAAAAAAAAAAACGTATTAGATCCAAGTTGTGTTTTGTGAATAAACTAAAACTTACTTCTTGGCCTAGGTTATTTACAACCTAATCACTAAAATAGATAAAAATAGAAACATTCCAGTATTACAGTTTTAATATCCTTGTGAAACAAATATATGACTTGAGATTTTGGATGGCACAATTCAAAATTTAAGGGTTTGTAAAAAAAAAAAAAAAAAAAAAGAAAATCATTAAACCAAGGAATACACTGTGCCTTGCAGCCTGCTGTTAGTTTGGCAGTAAAAACGGAGCAGACGCCTTGTAATTTATCCAGAACATTTGCCCTGCACAGTAACATTTTTATGCCTTTGCTTGCTTTCTGTCCTTTGTTTCCCCTCTATAGTTAAATGACAAAAACAGAACACCTGCTTTCAGAGGCAAGGCCTTATAAATCGGGATATGTTAGAAATGATCGGGACCCTCATTAGCTGCGTGTCCATTACAAATGTCAAAAAAAAATGTCAAAAAAAAACACAATTTTGTAATTGCGGTGTTTCCATTAATTAAGAAACGCAATTAAAATCACACGTGAATAAGTTTGTTCTTACAATAAGTAATTAAAAAACATGCTGCGCCATGATCCTCCAGCTACTTCCTGTCTTCTTCTTCGTGATGTGTGCAACATCTGGTTGTTGATCATGTGACTTATAATGCAATGTTTCTATTGCAATTTTGATGCGACCTCCTCCTAGCGCCAAAACTTTTTCTTGGAAAACTGAAGCTTTTATTTTAATTAGCATTTGCCGTTTATTTTCAAAATGTCAAATTGCGTAATTATATGGTCACTGGAAATGCAGCTACTCTTAAAGACTCTGAGAGTCCTCTCAGAAAGTTCCTATCTTAGCTTCTTCTTCTAGGAATTGTGATTAGTTGATACACGGAACAAAGTAAGACACACACACACAAACAAATACGCTCCAGTTAATAAATAATCAATAAACTGAAGTAACCTTTTTTATAAAATCATAAGGTCCCAGCACTGCATTTCCATCAGATCGAAGTCTGGACCTTAGATGAGCTATTGCGACATTTTGAATGTTTACCTTTTCATTTTGTTGGAAAATTACTGCCGTATTGTGCATGTTGATGATCCAGTTTGCTACTTGTTTGTGAGTTATTAGTTGTCTCTTGATTATTTTGGTTTTCATGTGGTGGGCTTTGCCCCTCCAGGAACTGGACAACTTGCTATAATTACTCTACTTCAATGGTGCTTACTAACATTTGACCAAAAGTTTGTGACATTAAGCACAAGTCCACCTTCCTTAGAATTGCTTAAAATAAATAAATGCAGATGATTTGAAGTGGCCTAGTTAAAAGTTGGACTTAAATAAGACTCAGATGCTGTGGCATCACTTTAAACAGATTTTTGGTTACTCTAAATTGTGATTAAACTAAATTAAATCTGGAAGAAGAGTGAGTCATTACTAGTTATTGCCAACACTTGATTGTAGTTGTTGCTCCCAAAGATGGTGCATCCGGTCATTAAGTTTACAGAGCAATAACTCTTGAATAGCTTTTCCCCTTAACAAATAAAATCATCACTTGAAAATCTTTTTTTTTTAGCCTCCTTATAAAGAAGTTGTGGTCTGATAAAAGTAGGCACACCGAGTAATGTCTGATGTCACTTTTCCATGCCCTAATTATAACAGGATTTGCAACACGACGCTGCTGTAGAAGTCTTTATCTTGCATCATTCAAAGTGGTGCAAAATCCAGGCTCAGAAAACCCACCAATAATTGACAAGTAGGGAGTAAGAATGTGTTGACCTTCATCTCTGGCACGAAATTGTTTATATAGTTAAAAGACAAGAGAATCTGTCACATCTATCATTGTGGTCAAAGTCATGAATTCTAGTAGTAGATTTTATTATGAACTGTTTGGAGGTCTGGATGTAACCTGCTAGTTGTACCTGATCATTTCCTTTCACTCTTCTAGAATATATATTTTCTGGATTCAATGCTCTGGAGTATGAGTAAAGGAATAATGCACAAAACTTTAATGCGTTATTGTTATTACTTGAATTCTGACAGATAGAAATGATGCGATGACCAGTACCATGGGAACAGCGCACACGATGTCTGTGGATTGGACAGACTTTGAGAGGGAGCAGGTGTTGGCGGCTTTATCCATTAGCCAGGCATATCACCCCATATCCTAACACACACACATGCACACAACCACACACCCCTACACACACACACACACACGCATGCACGCGCGTACACGGACAAGACTCCTATGGGGCTCTCTCTGAGTCACCCTGGCCAAGCTTACTTCCTCTTGATGATGTAGTGTATTAGCATCCCAGAAAGAGCTCACCATAACAGATGATCTCACTCTCATTGAAAAAAAGGTTGATGTGCTCTTCTAAAAATGTAATGATGCAACTCTAAGTGGTTTTTAATCTCTAACATTTTAAATTTAATTAACTGAATGTCAGCTAGAGGAGACTGCATATTTTCCTGACCCACATTTTTATTTTTATTCTAGTTTTGAAATGAAAAAAAAACAACAAAAAACAAAACCTCATTACATGTATTGATCTTGACAGGATGGTAAAGACAGAACATAGTATGTTTATTAAATTAAAGTAGCTAAAGTATTCAAATACATTAAACTTTCCCGCTTTTTGTCACAACTACAAACTTTAATGTAATCTAGTAAAATTTTAGACTAACAAAAACCAGAACAAAATTATGAAGTGAAAGTAAAGTGATTCATGGTTATGCCTTTGTGTCTTTTTCTGTCATTTGAGTGAAAGCAAAATCCACAAACATTAACATCTTTTTTTTGTTGTTGTTGTAAAGCCATTAAGCAGTATGAAATGTCTTGATAAGTAAAGTATGGCAGGCTGGCAATAGAAATTGAGTCATCTGATCTTATATAAACTGAAGGTTCAATGGTTTTAAGTTACAAACAGATGGACAACAAGCAGTGTACAGATTCATTGCAACAGAACCTAATCACATCAGGGTCATTGCTGTTATTTCCCAATGTCATAAATATAGCAGCAACTATTTTTCTATTGACTTTGGCTCCACTCAACCTGCTGGTTCCTGAAGCTTTGAAGTCTCAGAGCACTTAGGACGGATCGGTTTTCAAACGGCCTTTCAGCCACCCCAGACATGAATGGAGACGTTTCCAAACAACATCAGAATGGAGTTGAACTCAAATTAATCTAAACACTAAATTGCATCCAGTGATTTCAATTCTGCACTCTTGGAAAGTATTTACAATAATGCGTTACTTCTTTGATCTCAGATGTTAATTTGTATAATTGTTTAAAGGCTTTTTTGTTGACTTATTTGGCTAAAGCTGGTCAGTTTCTGTCACTTGCTTTTATGGATGACATGCCAGGGGACATAGGTTGGTGGATTTAGGTTTTTTGAATATTGTCTTCAAAAAACAATATGAATATTGTTATTGGATTCCTTGCTCTGTTATTAGCTGTTTAAGGTATGTTCTTGCTCGCAGTTTGTTAAGAGAACAACAAATGTATAAAAACAAAGGATAGAGTCATATTTTTGGCACATTTTATTGCAAAGAGAAACAGGAAAGTAAAAATAGAAATAGGCCTTCTTTGCACCATCTGTGCTTAGGACTCAAACCTGATTGAGCTGCAATGAGGTCTTTTGTTTAAAACAAAAATTTTGTCAAAAATAATGTGCTAAATGGATAAAATTAATTAGCTTTAAAAAGTTGTTGAAAGTGCCATATAAAGTTAAACTGCTTTCCTTATTGCATCTAACTATAGTAGGGCTGTTGTAAACGAATATTTTAGTAATCAAGTAATCTATCGATTATTCTTACAATTAATCGGGTAATCGGATAAAAAAAAGATAAAATAAAACATTGGTAAATCTAACATAACAGCAGTATTACTATCACATATCAACATCAGTCCAATTTTTCACATTTGAGCTTCTCTAACAGTTACTTTTCTGTAATTTAGAAAATTAACCTGTAACAATAATAGCTCACTTTGTTAACTTGAAGAAAAGTTATACAAAAATCTGAAATTAAT
>CAEGAE010084775.1:0-37410 GCA_903067095.1 Girardinus metallicus
TATATATATATATATATATATATATATATATATAGTTGTTTTATCTGTATATATAGATATAGATATAAATAGACCTATTCAATAAATTAGAGTGTTACTGAATTATTTCGGTAACTCTATTCACTAAAACACATTAATTAATTACAAACAAACTGCTATTTTGAAGTCTTTGTTTTTGTTAATTAATGATTACTTTCCACATACAGTTAATGAAAATGCAACATTTAAGATTGGCCGGTTTCATATTTCATTATTCCATTGAAACAAAAACAAGCCTCATTGACATGCATATTTATTGAACATAAATGCATAAGTATTTAGAAAGGCAGTAGCATAATCTCGGTAATTTTAGCCTAAGAAAACCTTAGCTAGGAAACAAATTCAAGATATTTCATGTTTTGTGTCATAAACTGATATATTTATTCATTATTGGTCTGTTACCCTCTTCACATTAGAAAAAGGTGATAAAATATGGACGCCGTGCATGTAGAAATTTATAGCTTTCAGCTAAGAATCCATCTGTGATCCAAAGCCTAAGTTGTGAAAGAGATCAAGCAGCAACATTGATGGTAAATGTTTTTGAGCAGCTTTGGTGGAGTCCAGATCTAAATTTGATCAGTTAAAAGAGAGGCACCAAGAAATCTTTCTCGGCCCAAGGAGGGAAAAAAAAAGGTTTTTCAATGCTGTTTGCTCCTAGTTCTTATCTCTTACAGTAAGAATAAATAGTTTTGTTAATGTAAAATGCAGTCTGAATATATTTTTTTAATAGATGTGAATAGATTTTGGCTGGGCTTTCTTATATATGCATAGAAGCACATGCATGACTTGTCTTTCCATTTCTTAAATTTATTTCAGCTTGGGCTGTGGGATTGGCTACGGCTATCTGCACAGAATCCCGTCTCATCCAGTTCACCCAAATGTCCAGAACAGAAATGTTCCTCAACCAGCAGGTGCAAGCACCAGAGAAGTGGAGACTTCATCTGGTCAGAGTGAGGTACAGGTTGTTCTTACCTCTTATAGCTTTTTTTTTTCCCACTTTTTGACTTTTTGTTTTGCCTTTTAATGTCTGCATTTCTGTCTCCTCAGGTGCCTCTGTTGAGTGAAAATAGCCCAACTAATGAAGCAGGTTTAACTGAAATTGAAGGAGTTATGCTCGATTTGAGCAAAATCTCACTTCCACAGGAGTCTGCAGACATTGGTAGCTACCTTCCCTAGAAAAAGTATTCAAATCTGTTAAATATTTTTCCAGAGATAAACTGATAGGACAATCTGGGCCATTATTGATATCCGACTGCTGTTATGGCCGATAACTGATATGTACCAATATTACATATCTACTTATCCACTTTCGACACTGCAGAAGTGACCATATGGCATTTCTGCTTTGAGTTACACACCCACAATCCTGTGCTGCATCACTATCACTGTCACATGACCAAACAAATACCACATGGCCAACTCTCTACCTTCCCACTCTTGAAATAGATACTACAAATAAATATAAAATAAAAAAAAAACATTAGCCATTAATATCAGCTAATATACTTAATTAAAAAAAATGAAATTATTCTTCATTATAGCCGTGATTTGTCTCTACCAGCTTTTCCTGTATTTAAATGAAAAATGTGCCTAGTGTAGCTCAACAGGTGGGAGAGAGAACGCTGCATGGTGGACTTTGTGAGGGAAGTTTGTTGTACTGAATTTTATTTATTTTTATTTAAGAGAGTTAAGTTGAATACTAAGCAGACATTTTTCTTCTTTTTTTCCACTTTACAATTACATACACTCTACTTTGCGTTGGTCTATCACATGAAACCCTTATAAAATATATTGCAGTAGGTTGTTTTAACATGACAAAATGTGGCAAAGAATTTTTCTTCAAACCACTGTACGTTTACAACTAGAAATGCTGACCAAATCAGTATTTTCTGTACTTTCACACCAAATAATTTACTTTTGCATTGCGCTGCTTTCAGATGCCTCCATCTCTCCTGGAGCAATAATCTCAGATTTATCCGAAGCTGTTTCCGCCAACGACAAAGGCCACAGCTCTATGGTTGCTAATTATGGACATGACACGCGTGACCAATGTAGCTTGGGTAAGCACTTCACTCGCAATTACATTGTGCCACTAGATGGAACAATTCCATGTTTATTATGCTGTCTTGGTTGAATAAAAAACTATGTACTCAGTTTAAGCAGCTTCCAGCTCTCAAGTCATTAAATCCTTTGGTATAGGTGCATTATTTTCTATTCTTGCACAGAAAATAAACATAACGTTTACATTAAGTGTAAGGATTCCGGATTATTAATCCTTATGCATAGTCTTTCTCAACAACAGACGGACGAAAATTGATGTTTTAGTTGATGTACTTTTTCGACAGTTTGACTACATATATGATTATCCTTTCTAGATGATTCCACGTTTGACCAAAAGCTTTTATCTCAAGAGAGGGAGGAAGAAGAAGACACTCATCAAGCACTGCAGGAGAGTGTCGCAAATCTTAGCGGCAGTCCCAGAGAAGATGCAGAGGATGATGCTGCCCTCAACAACACCACAGAGAGCGTGGGGATCATCCCAGAGATGCAGAATCCTAAACTGGAAGCTTTCAGCTCAGGCGATCGCTTAGAGCAGGAGATGACAGAGCCTGATACATAAAGCAGTTAAATAGCTGCAGCAGCAAAGAGAACGGTGCAGAGGTTTAAGAGCACATGGTGATGGAAAAATGCAACTTTTTTTTTTTTTTATTATTTTAAACTCTTATCACTGGACCTGTTTTTAAGTTGAAAAGCCTTTTATTTCTACCAGTGCCACTGTTGCATGCTGCATCGCACATAAAAAAATAAAGACAAAAAGATTGTATCGACTGTTAAGTTTTACAGAGACGGTAAAGCATCGTGAATGTACTTAACTTTGTTTTAAGATTTCACTAAATGAAGCCTTAGTTGAGTTGCTGCAAAACAGCTGACTTGTATGCATAAGAAGAAGGCCAGGATTTTAATTTTTGGCATTGTGGAATGCAAGTTTTATTTTTTCATTAGGGAGGAGCAAGTGTAAAAATTAGTTTTTTTTATTCTCAGGCATTTACTGTTTGATACTTTCTGCCTTCAAGTGCTTACATCAAAGTTTTGATTGGTGTAAATGAGTGGAATGTGGGATGCTGCTCCTGTTTTTCTGGAGGTATTTATGTCAAATTATGTTTCAAGCTTTATTTATATTAAAAAATAATAATAATTTAAAAAAATGGAAGTGGTTGCATTATTGTACAGAAGGTAATTTTTTTTTCCAGCTAGGAAACATCAGAACTAATGATCCATGCAAAAACACAGTTTTTAATCTTAGAAGATTGGGAGAAGTTAGTGAGCAAGCACTGCAACACATGCCCAAAAGAACTAAAAACTTTTTTCTGTTCATTAGGTGAAGTTAGCAGGATGTCACTGGGCACAGTTCTTTCTAAAATTCCGACATAATTTAAAACTACAGGTTGTACTTTCCTGAAATTTGAAGTTTGTTTTTTTTTTCCAGAATTATTGAAGTGCTTTCATGAAACTTTCATTGAATTTACTTGGTACTATGAAAGAAATTTTATGAACCTTAAAACTTTTATGGAACTTACATGGAAGTCACCAATTACTTCCATCAAACCTACCAGATACTTTGGTGGAACTTTCCTGAAACTTTCACGAGGGCTCCAGGAAAGTGCCTGGTAAATTCCATGGAAATTCCAGGAAGAACCTGGTACATATTATGAATCTTCCTGAAAGGTTTTACAAAGTAGTTTCTAAATTCCCGGAAAGTACAGGCAGGATTAGGAAAGGCCTCACTACTATGTTCAGTAGTATATTTTCATGGATAAAATAATAATGCAGTAAAATTTTAACATTAATTGATGCTTTTTTTTTTTTTACATAGGGAATCAGGTAAGTGACACATCATTCCACTTTTACAGTCTGTAGTATCATCTTTGTTGTTTGCAGTGTTTTGAGGAATCCCTTTCCAGGTCAGGATCTGGAATTAAAATCATAACTTTTATTACCTGATGTAGAGTTATTACGTGCAAGTTGATCCGGTCTGCCAGATTTCTTGCATCTACCTGGACTCAGAGCAGTCTGCTTTGTGTTGCAGAAATAGAGCTAAAAGCATGAGTTGTAAACAAAGAGGCAGATTATTTTTTTTTATTTCCCTTCAAACTTTAGTTATAATTTTCACAATTCAGGTTTTGAACAGAGGCTTAAGAGTGAGATTATGCTTCCTGACAGCAGGGGTCAGCAAACGCTTCCTGATTGATGCCATTTTCCTCCACTGCAGCTTGAAAAATGATGACATATCAAGACTCACATTTTCATGTCATGAATGGAGTAGCACTTTGAATGTGATGTTCAGATATAGATCAGTTCTGCAGAATAAAGTAATCTGTTTATTAAATTAAGTGTTTGGATACAAAAATTGTACATTTGAAAGCTGAAGATTATGATTAAGGCATATAGTGCTGATTATATTATTTGGTCAGTTCTCGGTTGCAGAAATGAGACATCTCAAAAACAACAAAGAACCAAAAATTTGTGCAGAAGTCTGCAACCACACAGCACTGTCTTTATATAAAACCCAGTCAGCATGTACCCTTAAAATTAATAATGTCCCTTCAAACTTTTTCAGTCTCAACAAATAGAACCAAATTTTGGCTGCACCAGCTGAAAAATCAAGTTGAGAAGCTCCACTAAAGCAGAGGGGGGATGTACCTCAATTATTTACCAAGGAGATCCTCAGTTGAGAGGGAGCTAGAGGGGGATGGGCATCATTGTAAGGAAAGCCTGGAGATGGATTTATCTCTTTCCTCGAGTGATGGAGCAGCATTCTCAGGGAGAAGAACCTGAGAGTCTTCTGGATCTTTAAAAAAGATTATAGTTCTTGTGTGTAGAACTGCCTTTCAATCTGTCTGAAGACTCAAGTTCAGTGTTGAAGAGTAACTTCTTAAACTTACCAAATCAGCTAGTTTTTACTCCAGAGTTCATCTGTGTTTCCATACACCTGCATTGTATTCAACAACTGTAATAACAGCTCTGTTTGGAGCAGCTGTTCAAAGCAAAAAGCCAGCATCTGTGTGCCAGGAGAAGCAGGGAGGAGGGAACTACGAAAAAGGAGGCCACAACTGGAGGAACACGTCTTCCCTTTATTTGCTCTCCTTTTGTTTCTGAGACTGTCTCAGTCAGAGGACAGTGTGACGCAGCTGAACCCACATGTCAGCTTGGTTTTATCTCAGCCCTCTGAGAGGCTCAGCTCACAGGCACCAACGTTCAGCCTCGCGCTGCAGCATGACAAATCGTGAAACGGAATATCTACGGGGGGGCAAACAGAGTTGGGGACTGAAACACGGGAAAAATGCAGCTGAAGTCCTTCATCCAGCAGCTCGATTAACATTCGGTGTTAATTAAATCTCTATTGGCACATTTGAATGTTTGTCTAGCAATTTATGTACAAGCAGTTTATAAACCTGACAAAACTGTTAAAAATTGCGTTTTTGTCCATATGCGAGGGAACAAATTCCCCCACACTTCCAGACTTCTTTTGTCTGTTTCTATCACCTCCCCACCCTCATCACAGACGCTCTGACAAGATGGTAAGCTATATTTGGATTTGCTGAGAGTTACATTTACATACAAGATTCACACATTATGCGCAACAAAGGGAATGATCTGAATAAGTGCTAGTCCGTGTCAGACCATCAATGTACAGGCCATAATTAGATTCATTCATGCACAAGCTCTGTCGCTGTGAGGGGTCCTGAATTCATCTGGAGGTTGTTTGCATATCTTGCAGCTGATTCCAAAGGACAGCGTTTTTGCTCGTATTGTAGAGAAGCTTTGGATTCGCTCCCACTGAACACCAGCTCTCCTCAGATTTACCCTTTGGTGACAACTTCACATATTCCTAAAGCATTTGGAATATGAATACATATTTGAGAAAGGGACTGGCAGTTGAGACTTCATTTTCTGAGCTACAAGGATGCTGAAAACAGGTTATCAAAAGTACAACACAGACTCACATGTGGGTCATTTGTAAAGCCTCACAACAGTGACCGAGAGTATTTGGAGTTTTTAAGACTTCGCTGAATGTTCAACATAGCTTCCATGTCCTCTGTTGTTGCTTTGTGTCTGTATGCTCAAGATGCTGATTGTAGGATCATCCAATTATATGACAACCTCACCCACTACAATTGTTACTGTAATGGAAAGCCACCCAAACTGTGTAGAGTGGAGTTAGAGTGGTATAGAGAGGCTTGTGAAAAACAGACAATGCAATGCTTTTTGTGTAACAATGTATTTCTAATATAGCTTTTCAAAGCTACATCATTCAACATTCAAGCACAGGCTAATTGCTGGTGGAACCTTTGTTATGCTGACAGTTAATCATCAAACTCAAAACAGCATGCTCTGTAACTCCAACATAGAAAAGTCCTGAAGACAATTTAGTTATGTTGTAAAAATCCCAAAAAACTGGATCCAAGAATCCAAAAACAGTCACTGAACTTTAGAAGCAATGGAGCAATAATAGCATCTAGCTCTGATGCATTGCAGCAGAGTTTGTATTGGCCTAGTCAAAGTTTGGACAAATGTTTAATGGCAGTTGTTGCTGTCAATGACAACAATGTTTCACATAGAGCTGGGTTGACTAAACGAATTAATTGATTCATTTTGATTCATTAATTGATGTATTGAGAATATCTTTTTTGCATTTACTTATTCTGATTTTTTATGATGTGAAACAGGTAAGTGTGACAAGAACACAGCGACATGGGAGAGATCCTGAAAGTGACACGTCTTTTTACGAGGAACTTTAGTTTGATTGCAGATATTTTGCATTGACAGATAGTGTAACTTATGTCCAGTAGTGTAACTAGTAGTTAGTGTAACTAAGATTAAATGAAACCTAAATAACACCCTCAAACAATCGCAAAAACCATTAACAGCAACAATGTCAAATCACACATCACTTATTTGGAATAAAATAGCAAAACGCTGACACTTCTCTCTTTACAGCAATGCAAATTGTACAACAGAGAAGTAATCTTGTCTAATTTATGGTATTTTCCTCCAGAGATAAATCAGATAGTTGCTGTCAGTGGGACTGTTCAGTAGAGCGCCCTGCTTTACTGATTGCCATTCAGCTGGGGTGAGGAGCCAGCCCCAGAAGACAGCAGACAGTGTTCTGCTGTCAGGATGTCCCTGCTGATGTCAAGTCCAGGCCCATCTGCTACTGTGGCTGCCTGTCAACCTGCAGAAACAAACGTCATCGTATGTGTCATATCTTGCTGTTGCTCTCTGGGACTGCTTCAGTTCAGATCAGTCCAAAGCCTGGCAGTCGGAAATTGATTCATTTTTAAATCATCTGGAGGCTTTGTTTCTTTACTTTGCACCAAAGACGGTTCCATAAGACAACACGTCAACGTCACAGCAGAATTTAGATAATTATGAAACGAAAATGAGGAAAACTAACTTCAATACAGCTAAATCTCAAGCTGTTCCAGTCTAGTGAAGTCCGAACTTGGTTTTATCCATTGAAGTCGTCTGAGTGTTGAGGAAAAATTGTTATGTTTTGGCTAGAAGAAGCAGCAAATGAGGCAGACATATGAAGGTCTGGCTCATCCTCCCACGGTGAACGCGAGTAGATGGAGAAGCACAACTCGGCACCCTTCCTGCTGTTTGTGACATAGTTGGTGTGACATGCCCACCACTACCCAGTCTGGGTTTGGACCCTGTAGGGGCGCTGTCTCTGAGAGTTATCTTTGTTTGACAGTTAACCACAACCCTTAAAGAAAAGGCTAGCTCGGTCAGGGCTTTCTTCAGTCAAAATATACAAAAAGGTACACGCATGAGTGAGATACAGCATGGCTTTCTCTGACGGGCAGCTTGCCTAATGCAAACTGTTCTCTCTGGAAAATAAAATACACCAGTTTTTTTTTTTTTAAATGAACACATTTTTTCTTGCTTTTATGCAGATGCTGTTCAGATGGAGTTGGTACCCCATCACCTCCCAAAGCCACTTGAACATACACAGTCACCACTGAAGCTGTGTGCTTAGTGAACAACCAGGACAGGAGATGAGGCTTGTTCTGTCTGGAAGGATGAGGTTTGCTCTGTTACGTCAAAGATTTGGCTATGTGATTTATTTATGAACTCTGCGTCACAACATAGAATATGCGGGGGCAAAGTAAGGCAATCGCTCTGACGGATGAAGCTAAAAACAAAGAGAACGGTTTGGTAATGTGATTATCCTCAGCACATAGAAAATGCCATGAAAAATGTCTCAAAAATAAATATTTAATCTTTTATTGACTTCAAGGGCCAAATTTAAAGTCTGATTGAGACGTTTTGTGTAAGTAAAATATGCTAATTTAAGGGGGTTTAAAAACATAGGCAAGCTGATCAAATATAAAAACAAAAGCTAGATTTTACAAGCTTCATATTCCAGGGAGGGCTGTAAGACGTTGACAAAGTTCTGCCTTCAAGTCAAATAAATTGACTTCAGTATTGTGTAAAAACCTATGGATGATGTTGTTGCGCAGTCTACATCTGAAACATTTACTCCCATACCAACCTCTGCTCTGGAAACAACCTGCCATTTGTTTTGTGCTGACATAAAAATCCCTCTGCATCTGTGTGATTGATCGCCTGCTTACAGAAACAGCTCCAGCATTTTGCTTCCAGTTGCAGCTCTGGTTATGCCCTGAGTTCAAAACCAGACGACAGCTTGATTCTGACAACGTGGGCACCACACAGCTTCTTACCGTGTCGGTAAATCACTGATCAACGTCATAAGAGCAGAGTGAACGTGTGTGTGTGTAAGTGTGTTCTGTCCCTGCAGGTTATAGCCGTCGCGGTACGGTGGGGGATGAAGAACATCGGCTTTTTGGAAGCATGTTTAATGAAAGGGTGCCTAAGTTGACGTGGAGGTGCATTCGGATAAATAAAAAATGCAGAATTATGCTATGGTGTTACAAGAGGTGTGCAGATGGGAGAAATAAAATACCCATCTGCCTCCTCTGTTGAAAATTGTTAGATTTAAAGATTAGATTTACAGAGTTGTTGATGTGGCTCAGTGTGTATGCTGAGCCCTGTAACATGGAGAGTGTAATTAGGATGATGCAGGGTGGGAATTTGGGTGAAAACAACCAGATTGCACATAAGAGAAACTAAATCATGGCCAAAATAAGTGCAGCTCTGTGGAAAACTGTTAGACCAAAGCAGCACTGAGATCCTCCTTAGCATATATTTTTTCTGCGATCATTAATCATATCGTTTTGGAGAGTGGTATGCGTTGTTTTTTTTTTGTTTGTTTGTTTCATTTTGTTCCTCCTATACTTAAAAGAAACAGACATTTGCAACGCTGATCAAACCAATGTTGGAGGACGTTTCAGACTAGCCATTTAAAATAGCAACTCACTATTAAAAGCATCGGCTGCTTCCCTACATAAAAATGCTGCCACTACCACTACCACTTGTCCCTGCTCTAGTGTTGGTTGTTCGGTGTTCATTTTCCTCCACATTTAGGATTTTACATCATCATCCTTGCTGTGTGCCCTCCATGGTTTATGTCTTTTCTATTACAGGTCTGTTAGTTTAGGTGGACAACAAAGTCGTTGTGCTGTTTTGCCATACTCTTTCCATTTTCATGATTTCTTGTGTCATGAAAATGGTTTTACAAGGCAGCGCTTTGTAAAATGTGTCCATGGTCTTTATGTGGCCGTTTGTCTGCTAATGTTCTCTAAGAAACCTTTGAAGCCTTCACAGATCATTAAATTGCACACATGTGGACACTGTTTACTGAGCAAAGCTTTGAAAGCCATTTGGCAGCTGGATTCTATTTAAAGGGTATCAAAGCAAAGTGGGGTAGATATCTATGCATGGCACAGTTTTCAAATATCTGCTAAACATTTAAAAAAACAAGTATCAGATTCCTTCCATGTCAGGACTGCATGCTTCTCTGTGTTGATCTAACACTTAAAATCCCCCCTGAATCCATTGGAGTGTGTGACTGTAATGCAAAGAGGTTCCAGGCACTGCAGTAAACCTCTCTGTTGATCTGGCAGACCTGAGTCATCCTGCTGGTCGTGCAATGTGACAAAATGGTGGAAACGGGTAAGTGCTACTTTTGTTATTTGCACTTTGACTCAAGTTCATGCTTGAAAGTACCAGAGCGAGATAAGTACTTTTCATTTCCTATGAGCAGTGAAGACTCTCAAATTATTTCCCAGTCTACTGCAACTGAAAGTTAAAAGGACTTTTAGTAAGATCTGAAACATAAATATTTAATTAAATTTGGTGTGTAATGTGATAAGAAAAATTTAATATTTTAGTGCTATTTAACATATAAGGAGGACTGTTAAATGCTTAAAGTTAAATTATAACTGTTGCAATCAATTAAAATCCATGCTAGTCTGAGTCTGAAGAGCTGTCACACAGTTAGCTACTGCTAACTTGCTTCATGAATAGGTGTGAATAGTGTATATTCTTCCTAACAAAGCCAGCCAAGCACACACATTGGTGTCAGGACAAAACAACACATAAAGTGACAACTGTGTTTACCTAGCGACCCGCAAACAGAGTCTGACAGGTGGGTTTGTCGTCCTGCCTAGACCCGTGTCTCTACTTACAGTGATAGACGGGGATCAGGTGAGTCACAGAGAGCCCGACTATCTCTTGTCTGGTACTGAGTCATCAGCAGATGACCCGCTGTCAATAACAAAAAACATGATTTGAAGAGGAGCATTGGGCATCTGCCTGCATCTCAATGTGTGTGTGTGTTTGAATTTCTGTGTGGGTAGGTGTGCGTTTTAAATTTTTTTTTTTAAGACGCTGATGGCAACTTTCCACTGTGATCATCCAGTGTCGTCTGTCTGCACAGCTGCGAGTTTTTGCAGCTCTTCATCTCTGTTTGCAGATACACAAGTCACACAGACGTGATGAAGACACTGAAAGGAGCGCCTCACTGATTTAAGCTGCATCCCTCTTGGAGACCTAATGTTCCTTTCATGTTCCATATGGAGAGCTTTGGTAGCAGCAGCAGTAAAAAGGTTAACTAATTCCTCGGCTTTATGTTAATTTTCCCTGTCATCTAAATTAGCTTTCAAGTATTCAGGCGGGACATGAGGACATGTGTTGAAATATTAGGAAAACAGCTTTCCCCAGTATTCCACCTTTACCTTCTTGAATAAAATGGTTAGACACTAAGCTATAATTAATTTCATTGTCTGTGTCCCTATGGCAACTGAAAATTGCCACGCAGGACGTAATTACAGGGTTCTGCTTTGTGTCTAAAAATTCATGAAAAGTTAACCGAATGTTTTTCTGCACATCATCCCCCTTATTTTCCTTTCAGGTGCCACAGCTTTAAGGACCACAACATTTCCAAACACTGTCAGAGGAGCAGAGCAGCACAGCACCTGTAAGGTGTTCAGTTTTAAAACATATGATTTGATTTGATCTTTTGCTGCAGCTGCAGTATAATTTAGCTTGTTGGGTGGGTGGGAATTTAACATTGTGCTCAGAAGTTAGCCAGCTGCTAGCTGCTGATTGTTGCATTGAGTCACGTCGTGACATTTAAAGCAACATGCAATTACATCTAATGATGTGAGAGCAAATATCATGTTTCCAGCTAAGAAATTATAACCATATGGCATGTGAAGTTTGGTAGCATTCAATATTAAGTGGCTGGAGTATAAAGGTAGGCTCATTCACAATGTGCAATGATAATAATTATTATTATTATTTCAAAAAGACAGACAACAACATTTTTAGTAGTACATGGCACTTGGTGCAAAGCACTGTTTAAAAACATTGTGCCTTTTTAATGTCTGGTTTAGCCCCAACATTCATTAGTTTTACTCTTTAAAGCATTTTAGGAATCACTAACTGAACTGCATGAAGAAGTTACACTGTTGTTTCAGATCTCTGGATACAATAATCTGATATATGTGATATTTCTTATCACATTTTTGTAGACGACATCTGTTGGTATCTGTCTTGTAAACTGCACCAGCTGGAGAAGATGTCCACCTTGTGTTTGTCATGGGTCAGTGTCTGGCTCTTTTGGTTTTAGACACAAATAACTCAAAGAATTTGCCATAGCCACCAATTCCAATGTAAAAAAACGTAGAAGTTACATTTGACTTCTCATTCGGTTTTGAGGCACACACTTTCTTTCTTTCTTTCCTTCTTTCTCCATTTATTCTATAAAAAAGCAATAAGAAAAAAGATCATCGTAACACAACAGCTGTCTTGGGCCTGTGATATTCGTACAAGTTCAAGCCATCTACTGTGCAGAAGAGGAAAATATAAGGCTCCAAATATAAGGTGTTTCATGTTTCCTCATTGGACTCAAATAGAGGTACTACACATCCTATTGTCTTGAGGTTGCAATCTACAAAAAAAGAGCTGCCTCTTGTTAATTCCTCCCCAACGGTTTTGTCTTCTGTGATAACGACGCTCTGAGGCTGCTGCTAGGAGCTGTTATCGTCATCTGCTCCTCAGCACAAGCCGAGGAGGCTTTTATCTTGCCTGTTGATTTAATAACACGATGACTGTGATGTTGACAGACCACGTATGCAAACATGAGCAACAGAGGCAGGGAATCCATAGCTAATGAAAATCTAAATGCAAACAGTTATTTTCATTTTATAACCCCTCTCTTTCTTGCACAACGATAACCTTTCCTGTACAATGATAAAATTCTGCAAAAATCTGAAAACACACTGAAATGGAAAATCTTGCGACTGCAGACATAAAACCACAGAGTGTTGTTGCACAAATAGAACTAAATTTTTAAAAAATGTTTGATTTTGAAAAGAGCAACCAGAATGCAACCTGAGGAACCTGTAGATAAGCTGCTTAAGCGTTAAGCTTTGATTCTCTGCAGGAAAGCGTATGAGTCAACAGCTTTATTTTTTTATGGTTTTATGCATTTATTTTTCTGTGCTAAATCCCACATAGATTTGAGTCAGGGATTAAAGGAAATGTAGTGTCTCGAAGCCGAAGCCAGTGTGCTTTTAGATACACATGCAGCACAAGAACATCTTGAACTTCTCGCTGTTTTATGTATTTCATTAGAATTTTATTTGAACGTAACACAAAATAACACATGCTTGAAAAATAAAGAGAACATGATACATGGTTTTTGAATGAAGCTATAAAAATTGTCATGTACATACATATTCAGCCCTTCTCACATGATTCATAAATAGATATACATTCATTCAGCAGAAATACAGCTGCTTTTACCACTGCGGGCACCTTGAACACACCATCACCTTAGTGAAACATGGTAGTGGCAGCATCATGCTGTGAAAATGCTTTTCTTCAGTAGGTGCAGGAAGCCTAGTAAGATCATGATGTGAAGATAAATGGTTAATTCAGCTTCTAGAAGAAGAACCAAAAACACAGCTAAATGTGTGGTTGAGAGGTTAAGATGGAAGCATTTTCATGAGCTGGTGTGTCTCAAAATGGGTCAAATTCAAAGTGAGAATTTGTTGCTTGGTTTGAAAATTGATGATTAGAGATGCGCTCAATCAAATCTGACTAACTGAGCTATTTTCACAGAACAGGAGACAAGAGCAATATCTACAAGTGCAAAGTTGATGGAGATATACCAAGGGGAGGTTGGAGTTGTGATTGTAGCAGAAAGTGGTTTTAAAAATTGCATAGGTGAGGGACTGATTTTTATTCATAAAGTCATTTAAAAACAAATTCTCATTTTTCTCCCACTTACTAATTGTGTGTCTAAAAACCTAATTAAGTACATCTAAGCTTAAAGCTGTAAAGTGAAAAAGTTAAAAGGTTTAAATAAATCGTATTAAAAAGAGTGATTGATGGATCAACATCTAATTTTAACTCTTGGTGTTAAGACCTAATACGTAAAGGTTCACTGCAGCATTTTACTGTGCTGTAGATAGTCCTAAATATTACATAGAGCAACCAGCAAACCTGCTCACCTTTACTTTAGTCTGTATCAGGTACTAAAAATGACTAAATGTTGTGTTTATTTGTTCCTGAGGTTGTTAAATCTGTGTTTCTGACATCTGATTTTATGATGTTTACTGCCAGTCTCGCAGAAAACACTTCATAAACCTGCAATCACGGCTGATGCGAGCAGAGAAGCTGCAGAAAAACAGTAAAGCTTCAGGCTGTAAAACTAAATCAATGACATTTGAGCTGGAAAACGTTGGACCATAAAGCAAAAGGCAGCAGTTTGACATCACCAGCACCAATACTCTGCCACACTGAAGCCTTATTAAGTGCTTTCAAACACTAAGCATTCAAATATTTTCCATAATTCCCTTAGATTT
The DNA here is from genome assembly GCA_903067095.1 of Girardinus metallicus. Lineage (NCBI taxonomy): Eukaryota > Metazoa > Chordata > Actinopteri > Cyprinodontiformes > Poeciliidae > Girardinus > Girardinus metallicus. Next base: position 14,340 of record CAEGAE010084775.1, read on the forward strand.
GCAGCAATTTCTGCAGTTTTAGCCGACATTCAATAGACGATGAAATTATACGTTCAGTTTGGTGCTGAATTCCTGGGACACGTCTGCTGCTTTCCTGCAGCCTCTGGGGTCAGTGATAACTACTCATAGGTGCTACCTGACCCATCTAGCTACGTCACCATATGACTCATACCTTATTTTGTCGTGACTATCTGTTCTCCTCTCAAGCCCCTCCTCTCAGTCTCTCCCACATTTGTCCCAAATGCTCTCTTGAACACACCAGCACAGTTTGGCACAAATATACAACTCTACCTCATTCTGTTCTCTGTCAGTGTTTGTCTTTGAAAAAAAGGGCAAATGTTTACATTATAATAAGAAAGCTGACATACTTAAAGGGATATGTTGAGTTCTGGGTGAAAGCACAATCAAGCAGCACGACCCAAATACTTGTGGCAGGGCGCGTTCTGTCCTGGGCTTTAATTTTGTATTTTGCAAAAAGAAAATCCTAGAAATAGCATATTCTACACTTCAGAATGCTGTGCTCTGTGCTGTTCTGCTGACAGCTGCTCCGCTCACATAAAATGGCATCCTCCGGGCCAGGACCTTGTGGAGAAGAGCGAATGTGCGAACAAGAGGAAGAGAGTTGCAGAGCAGAGCAGTTGGTGGGGTGTGGATCTGCCGCGTTTTAACATGTGCTAAGGACGCTGCTGGAAACCAAGAGGAGGAGCTGCAGAAATTAGGGCAGGGAGTTCTTCCAGCAGCTCCTGAAAATTCCTTTGTGAGAGCAAATCTTCTGCTGTGCAAGAGTCCTCCATAATGATTTTGAAGGGAATTGGCAAATAAATTCATCTAATCTCCTCACAGATGGCAAATACTGCTACAATAGTTCAGTCAGTGACCCTTCTAACCAACTAAGGCTTACGCTGGTTCATTGTAGGAAATTTTGTTAGTTGTCACTTGTTTATCTTAGATTTCTTCATACAAAGTCCAGGAGATTCTATCAATTATAATTACTTTTTTTTTTAAATCTTCAGAATAGTTTTAGGTTCAAATGTTGTAGGCAGAAACAGTTGCCACACATTTCATCTCAGTCTCTGAGGCTTTCTTTGGCACAATATCAATTCAATCCAAATAAAAAAATATTTTATCCTAAAGAGAAATTAAACATTGTTGTAACTCACATCATCAAAGTATCTTCATAGTCACTGTTGATGTTGGTGCTGTGGGCAGAAACTACCTCCGGTAGCAGTCAGTCTTGCAACAAATCCGAAGATGCCTCTGACTGAAGACTTGCTAGATGACAGACCTATGTCTACTAACAGCTACATTTCTGTCTAACACAGATGATATTCCATAGCAACACATCCAAATGACACCACAAGTTGTTAGCAAGCATTGCTGATCCACCTCGTTTGCTTTTGTTGCTCCTTTTTAAATCTTTATCTGGCCATATGGCTAAAGTCAGGCAGAGAGATGTTGGAGTCGGCAAAATGTATCAAACTAAACAATTATGAACATAAGTTAAAAAAAACAAAACAAATCAGAGCTAATATAATAGAGCTACTCCAACATGCTGCCAGCGTAAGCAGCATAATTCTGTAACTAGAATGTGCCACCCCAATTGTCCCAATAGCCCCAGGAAGACACATAAAGAAGGAACTGCAGGTGCCATGCTACATTAAATATAGCAACTTCATATGCTTCATTTAATGCAAGTAAAGTTTCAACTTTTGGAGAATGTCCTCACCTGCTTGCATATCCAGAGTCTGTATCTCAGGTTCTTTCAGATTGAAGGGAGAGGATTTGCTTTTAAAGTTTTGACATGTATTAGTTGAACCTGGATCTGAACTCTGAGGAAGTTCTTATACCACAAGAAGATCCTTTGACTGATATATCACTCTACCTCTGAAAAACCGGTTTGTCTGTTTTTTTCAGTTTCTGTCGCCGAGTTTCCTAGTTACACAGAGTCAGCAAGCCTCCCTCTGTAATTTCTGCTTTCTTGCTCCATATGAGATCACCCATCTCCTCCTGCTCCATCTGTTCACTCAAATACGGCGCACAGGGTTACTTTGTACACCGCTGTTGACTCGCTCCATCTGGTAACGAGCCCGCGAAAGGCTAATGCCCACCGGGAGAAGCAAGGCAGTCAATAAGAGGAGCCGTAGCTGTATTCGGCGAGGTCGATGAGGAATTTTGTCTGGCTCCCGATGCAGAGGCGTCGGAATGATGATAAACTACACCCTGGTGCCTGATGGTTATAAAACAGAAGTAACATGGCATAGAATGAACAAGTCTTGTCTGTTACACATCTATTTTAAAATTAAGCTTTAAAATTTTTTTGAGAAATGTTCAGTCAGGAAGGAATTTCAACACATGGAGAAGGTGGTGTTGAGACACTTGTATTTTTAGCCTCATTAAAAGATGCTGTCAAAAATGCCTGAGAATAGCAAACATTTATAAAAAAGTCTTGCTATTGTGGAGTTTTTGCTTTTTTCTTAAGGTTTTTAAAAATAAACTAGATTTACATTCTTGAATTGATGACTAAACCTGCTGATTGAATTGCATCTATGCTCAGAGCCTCAGAAATCTGACTCAGCAGTAGCATCTGCAGAAGTTGTGATTTAGCCTGCTGCTAACCACAGCTTCACAGAGTTGATTTTACGAGTTTATCCCCTGCGGGAGTGACATTTGCTTTCTAAAGTGACTGTATTTAGCTCACATTGTCTGGATCCTTCACCTTTTCAGCGCATACACATCAGCTCAGCGGTGGCTTTTATGTCATGGCAACTGTGTTTGTGAAGGTAAAGCCAACAGGCTCGGCCAGGGCTTTTAAATCAATACCCTGTGGTACCAGGCAACAAGTGCTGTTTGAAAAAAAAAAAAAAGCTCCTTTCAACTAAACTCAGACCCAAACAGCCCTGAACTAAAATACTGAGGGATCATCAGGAGATGGTATAATTGGAGCAGCTGGACAGAAAACATCTGCAGCTAGTAGTGAGGAAGAAACAGAATAATACAGCTATGACTTGTTTTCTCTCCCAGACAGAAGAGACTGAAACAGCAGTGGCTCTTGATTAATTAACTAAACCTATTAATTAGTCTGCATTGATCTCCTGTCACCCGGGAAGGTTTGTTCTGTGACTAACGCATATGAACACACTGACAGTTGTGAAATAGAAGCTAATATTTACTATATAATTGAAAATACTCAGGAAGGTGGGGTGTTAGCAGGAAACCAGGAGGTGATCTGTGTATTCTTTTGACTTCATGTTGCAATTTGTTCACTAATGTTCTCGTAACAAACTTTTGACGCCTTGACGAAGCTACTGGATTTATACTGAGATTAAATTGCAGTATAAATGCTCTAAGTAGGTGACTTCTAAGGGTAATTGGTTGCCTTGGAAGTTTACTTCAGAACAGCAGCAGATGAACTGCCCCTGACACAGATTGCACACCTATACTCTAATTTTGTTTTGCTTGTGTTCTATGTAAAATGTTTCAAACTCAGTCAGAAAGAATAAAGAATGTCCTTAAACAGTAATGAAGTTTTGCCACACATGAATATGGAGGGCTGACACATTTTTTGTGGCTCTCACTTTATGTTTTAGTGTTGTTGTGTTGATAGAAGATGAACCTCCACCAAACTCTCAACTCTTTTGCAGTTTTCATCAGGTTTTGTTTCAGGATTCCCCTGCATTTACCTCCATCCACCTTCCCACGAATTCTGACAACCCTATTTGTCCCCCTGTTAAAGAAAAGCCTGTCCTTTTATCAAGGTTCCGTGGTAAACCTGCGTCTTTACATGTTTTCACTACTAATTACTGTCTATCTATTACATAAATCCACAATAAAGTGCATTAAAGTGTGTGTACTTACTGTGACAAAGTTCAGGAGGGTGAATACTTTTGTTTGATGGTTTACTTTGATCACGCTATAAATTTTTGCTCACAAGTAAATGTACTGAACTTTTCCAGTGATTTTGGCATTCAAAGCACCTTACACTAGAGTCACATTCACCCATTCGCACACACATTTGTACACCAATAAAAGATTGGTAGGCAGTTTGGGGTTAGGTGCCTTGCCCAGTGGCACATTGACATGTAGCAGGAGGAATCAAACCTACAACCTTCTGATCACAAGATGACTACTCTACTTTCAGAGCCAGAGTCGCTCTGCGTATTGGAAGCTTTACTTCCAATCCAAAAATGTTTTATTCTTCCTTTGTTTTAATAAAGCTAATATGTAATAACAGCAGGAGTGCATACAATGACAAATGGGATCATTTTTTTATTCAGTATATTTAACATGAAGTTTCCAGTCAAGCCGTTATCCACCATAATAAATCACCTTCACTTCTGACCTTCTTTGCTCCCCCTGTTCCAGACAGCACCGCTTTGCAACAGACTGTGATTAATTCACTATCAAATAATGTATCATGCCGCTTTAACAATCTAACTTTGGTTTACACTGTTATTACTGTCTCATGTCTCAGCACCAATACAACAGTTTGGGGAAAGAAGTCATCACAAGGCATCTATTATGCCCTCATGCTGCTGTCAGGCCAGAATGAATGTGGCGTAAATGATGAAGATGATCAATAACTCAATTCTGAACAGTTTCTATTTTTAAGCACAACTGACTTTGAAGGACACATTTATTCTCAGGAGTTGAAGTCAATTTGATTTCAATCTGTCTTTGTTTGAGTCTGATTGCATTCAAGGCCTCAACTGTTACACCCCAGTGGACTTTCAATTACACAGAAGATCCATGTATAGGGATTGTAAAATAATAGTTTAGTATTTTTATTTTCAGTACCAACAGCCTGTTTTAATGCAAATATCCCAAAATTTGTGTAAAAACATAAGTCTGGGATTAATAATTTGCATAATCACTGTTTCCTATTTCAATCTCCAGGAATGATTTTCTTAAGAATTATCATTTTAAATTATGTAATTTTTGGCGAATTTCTTTGAACATTTTATTTGCAAATAATTGGCAAAAGTGGGAACTGACTCCAAGTCCTCCATGGTATAGCCATATTACAAGCCCTGTTTTATTATGTTTCTCCTTTTTAATAAAGTGTTCCGATATTAAATCTGTTCCTAATTATGAGGAAGTACAGAGCAAGATGCAATATGCAGTGTTGAAGTGTGAAGTGTTCCTGTAAAATGTGCCTGCATATCATTCACATCCTTTTTTCTTCAAGTAGAAACCAAATTAAAGTTAGTTAGATTAACATAGTGAAAGGCAGCAAAACTGGTTTAATCATGTCCTAGAGACATAACACGCTTTACTATTTTTAAAACTAAAAATTCATCATCTGTTGTTTAAAATATCAGATTAGGTGGCATCAAGTTTATTTTCTAACTTTTTTGTTTAGCCTATCTCAGGTTTGCATTTCTAATTTGCACTGTCACACCTCAACATTTGCAAGGTCCTAATAAAACACTGTGATCAGTGCTCTGAGTCTCTCCAGCATTGACAGTCTGTGGTGTTCTTCTCACAGCCAGTGTGGTGTCAGAAGCATTGCGTGCAACTGCTGCTACTGCATCTAGTCGATCTGTAGCAGAAGTCAGAAAGGGAACAGGAACGGGTCAGTCAGGACCAGAACTGGACATGTCCTGATCTCACTCTAATGCAAGGTTAACACCTCCTCACTGTTAACGTAAGGTTAAGTAGAGGATGAGATTAGTGATGAGTACAAATTAAGTTCCCCTAATGGGGGTCTTTGATATTCATGCTCCATAAATACCATCTTTAGATATATATTAGACTAAGGTCTCAAAATTACCGCTTTTAGCTCTTTTTTTATTTTGCCCTCTATCATGTGCTGAAAGAGTGAACAACTCTGACCTCTTCCTCACATCCTTGTCTCATCTAATTTTGAGTTACTTATTACTTTCCATTAAAAGACTGCCAAGACTGAGAGGAAACTTCATTACAGTTTCTATCATAGAATCTTAATCAGATTTAAAGGAGCTCCATTATTATCTTTGATGCCTAAATTTTACTCCTACACAAGCTGTTTATTGGGTCCACTGCACTGCAGCTTTATGGTTGTGTCTGTTGTCCCCCAGTATAACACATGAATAACCTCTCTTTTGGGCTCAGATGCTGCAATGATTACTCACTCATATGCTTGACTGGACAGACGAATGTCCATCCGCGATGAAATTCGAAAATGTCTCATTCACTGAAGTGTTCTCTTATGATATTTTTACAGCTTCCGGTTTGTCGAGCCCACACACAGCAGCTAATGGCGCAGATGTCATTTTAGTCCTCAGAGAAAAGGTTCAACGTTTCAGCTCCTGTCTCAAAGTAAATAAAAGAGATGAGCCATAGCTCAGCTGATAGACAAATTGTACTTTTATCATCTGCTATCGTGTCAGTGTGTACATTGATTCATGTTGCTGGGGATGTGCAGTATCTTCAAGCTTCTTGAAATTGTTCAGCCTCTAAAGAGTTTTATTGGGAATTTATATGACAGACCAACACAGTGTAGTAAATAAATAGAACTGGAAGGAAAAAAAGATACATTTTTAGCTTTTTTTTCCAAATATATCTTGGAGAAGAGTGGTATGCATCTGTGTTCATCCCCAAACACTTTGTAGAATCACCTTTCATTGCTATTACAAGTGCAAGTCTTTTAGGTTGTGTATCTACCAGCTTTGCGCTGGCCAAAGCCGTAATTTTGCAATTGCAGCTTACCCAAATTGCTCTTTTTTTAACAGTGATTTGATAACTGCTGTTTAAAATAGTTTCTTGAACATGACAGTGAACTCACTCTTCTCCAACAACATTCATAGTCAGCGCCCTCAATCCATCAGAGCGCCATTAAGAGTGTGGGAACAAGAGATTCTTACCATGGATGTGCAACTGACAATCCTGCAACTTTGTAAAGCCATCATGTCAATATGGACTAGGAATGTTTCTGACACCTTGTTAAGTCCATGTCATGAAGGATTATGGCAGCCCTGATAGAAGGGAGTCCTGTACCCTGGGCTAGCAGGGTGCACATTACATTTGTTCTGACACAGCTTGTAATGCTGCATTGAAATCTTAACAAAACTTCTGACTCCACTAATAAGGTTAAAAGTTAATAAAATCCCAAGCTTTAGCATCATTCAGTATTCCACATCTTAGACAGACAGAAGACATCATTTTCATTTGTTTTATTCTTAGACAGGGTGAAAGAGACCATCAAATCTAGAGAGCCTCAAACTTCCCTAGCTCATTCATAATTTAAAATGCTCCATTTAGAACACATCTCTGCCCTGGCCTATTTGGTATTCATACAAGTAAGTATGAGGCAGTGTATGATTTGGGGGCACGGTACGTACACAAAAAAACAAAAGTGCCAAAAGCTGGCTCCCAGGGATGAGCTATTCTAGGAGCGATATCTGTCAGTACCTTCAAGCAGAAGAAAGTCTGGCTTTGACATAGACAGCTGGCTGAACCTTAACATGGTGTACAGTCAGACAGAGACATGGTGACCCATTTTACTGGAAAGCAATTTTATGTAGTAAACTAAAGCTGTAATATTTTAACTTTAGATCATGTGATTTGGCAAATCTTTTGTGTTTCACGATGGACAACGGTTGTTATCTTGTTAAAAAACATTCATAGTTGGCAGGTTTCCTCCCTAGCATGCTGTAACAAAACAGGAACCACATGCATTCATTTACCACCCACAAGCAACTCAGTTTCATTGTTTTCAAAAGATGAAAAAAGTATTCTTTGTTTGCTTCATGTCAGTGACAAGTCTTCTCTCGCCTTATGAATTTTTTAACTCAGCCTGTCAGAGTACAAGAAGGGATTGGAGTTTCTCATCCGCGGCTACTACAACAGATATACTGTATAACTACCTGATTGATGACGAATGGCTGAGGCTTACAATGGGTGATAAATAAGTACCACATCTGTAACATTTAGGAGGGAGCATAATGACGAGCAAATAAAAACCCACATGTAATCAATACAAATGCGCTCGGGGGCTCTCACATTTTCCCAAATAGCCTGCAGGAGTAACCTACAATTCCATTTGTAGCTGAGAGCATCTCATTGGAATATACTGAGCGAAACTGCTGCTGCAGTGGTTGCTGCTGCAGGTAAGGAATTACCGTCTGTGTTTACTGCGACTAAAGCTGGTCCTTTTACCATGAGCATTTGAAAGCCAGAAATAAGCTTCAGGGTGCATGAACAGAAATGCCTCAAATTTGAGCCTCGGACAAGGTCTCACTGTTTGTTTCAATGTTAAATCACAGGGATCATAAAAACAGTCACACCGCTATATTTATCTCTTTCAGTCTGTGAAGTGTTGTTTGTGCTAATTACTCCAAAAGCTCATAGCCAAGGCAGAAATAGAGGCAACTTTTTCCGGAAAAGAACACATGCTACTGAAAATGCCAAAGTGGTATTTGCATATTTATTTATTATGCAAACCTCATGAGAGGGGTGTGCTACACAAAAAAGGAGCAAAATGGCTCAACTGAAATAGACAGAGTAATACAACATTGAAAAACATCTGTCCATCCGAAAATCTGCTGCAGGTACTTTTCTGAATTGCCTTAATCCTTTTTAATGTAAATTCAACAAGTTTTTAGAAATATTTTAGTCCATATTCCCATGATAGCATCACGCAGTTCCTGCAAAATTTGTTGACTGCATGCAATGAGGGGGATTTTATGTTGCTCTACATGCCGAAGGTGCTCTGCTGGACAGAGATCTGTGGAAGACAATGCTAGTACAACATTACAATGTTGCATTTGTTCCTGTTTGTCAGCTTCAACTTTGTGTTTTCTCAGTTTTTTCTAGAAGCTACATCAGATCTGACATTTTGTTTAGCTGAGACGCCTTTCTGGAGGGCAGCATTGGAGAACTTTTAGTAGCCAACCACAAAATTTTCTCATTCTATTTATGATATATTTGGCCCTGCATATCTAATAGTGTTTAAAACTATCTCTCTCCTAGACAAAGCTATTGGCTGAGCCATTATTGTGACTAAATGAATGTGTTCGCTTTCATCCCATACAGGCATGTCCCAGAGCATGCCTGTTTAGCTGTGTTTCTCCTCAAGATAAAGCAACCAGATCAATCTTTCAGTGTCTTTGTTGTGTCTTTGCTGTGTCTTCTCAAAGCTCCAGTCAGCCATGGCAGACGGATACTGACCCAGGTTCTGCAGGACGTTTCTTCATCATAAAGGGGAGTTATTCTTTCTGCTGTTGCAGCATGGATGTTCAGTAAGAGTATTGTTGAAAAGTCAACAACACAATGCAGCCCACAGTCCACTCAAACTACATGCTTGTCTAGGAAAAGTGAATGCTGAAGGATAATGACTCGATACAGTCTACCGGGTTTCCTTAGGGAGGCAACTGGGATTGCCTCCCAGTTCTCATCTTAACCAATCTGAAATGTAAACTGAACTTGACTACATTGTTTGATAACAAAGATCAATTTGGAAGGTATGTACTTGACTTGGAATTTCTACGATTCAGTTGAATTGATTTTTTTTCCTTTTGCGAATTTCCTTGAGAAGACATGCTGTGAACTGAATGATGCATTATCCTGCTGGAAGCAATCATCAGCAGGAACATCAGAACAAAGAACACACAAGTACACCACCACCATCAGCGTGAACCGCTACGTTTTCATGAGTTTTACTACAGTCTAGTGCATGTCAATAGGATTCATTTGGACTTCATTCTCAAAAGATAGTCCAGATTTGTTATTTCATGTCTAATCAGCTTATGCAACACCTAAATTTATTAAAATTCTTGCACTTCGCACAGTGTAATAGATCAAACATCAGAAATTATGCTTTCTAGTATCTAATGTACAACTTTACTTAACTTAAAGCTATCTCTGCTTATGCACTGTCTGATTGAACCACCAAACATAGAAGACGTAAACCTAAACGTGCACTTAAACTACGTAAATCTAGCCTTACTCTTACATCACCAGAGATTTTCTAGAAACAACAGAATCATTTGGGTGTTTTGTGAGATTGCAAAATACCTCCAGTATTTTAGACCCCTGAAAACCTCCTCAATAGTCTGAACTAATCCCATGCCCTGGATGATAAAATGAGAAGACAGCACATGATTGCCTCCCAGTTCTCATCTTAGTTCAATGAGCTGTGAGGCCATGCAGAGTTTACAGTGGACATTTTCATGCTTTTTTTTTAAATTTCTCAAACACTAAGTGCTCAAATAGCCCTAGGATGGGTAATTGCTTGTGCTGTTAAGGCTTTATACATATTATTATCCAGATGGATGGCTATTTGTAAGACGTATCTGAATTTGTATTCCCTTCATCGGGATGAGGATCCACTAATTCAGTGCAGAGGAATCTACATTGGGAATGAAAACATGTGATCAACAGGATTTGCTGTAATGTCAAAAAGAAAGTACACCCTCAGAGGAGGATATTAAATGATGAGGAAACATGGGGTTTTTAATGTTTGCCTGGATGAACCAAGATTTATAGAATAAGGTTCATAGGACAGATGAGATAAAAATGACAATGTCTGGTCAATATGCACACCATACAGCATATCAGCACAAACTCACACCAACTATCCAGCATAGGAGTGGAGGTTTCTCATTTACCCTTTGAAGGCAAGTGCCTCCCACATAAAAAGTGCTGCTTTCATTGAACAATTGAAGAATATAAAATTCTATTTCCATTCCTAATCATAATACATGGATTATTAACTTGAAGCTCTGGCAGTGTCGGTGATGTGTACTACAAGTTCTACAACAAGCCTAAAAAAAAAAAAGAAAGACAAAAGAAATAAATCAAATAAACAATGTCACCTTGAAATATTATTTTAAGGGTTCACTCAACAGTTTTTGTTTCGCAGTTTGTAACTGTGCTACCTGTCATGTGCAGAAAACAATTACACGCGTTTTCCGACCACAATTTCCTTCATTAATAAGCAATTACATTACACGCTCATTCCCTACTGGCAGATTTATTGTGATTGCATGGAGCTTTATGCAGATGTTGACACAGAGTTAATTACTCCAGCGTTGCAAATCACCTTCTGTGGTCCTCCATGATAATTAAAATCGCTGTCATGTTTCAGAGCCAGTGGCGTTACAGTCTTATATTACCAGCTGGGAATCTTGGTGCATTGCCTGGGGGGTAAACTTCACAACCTAATTTAAGTTCTATAAACCTGCTGCATGAAGAGACGACATTATCACATTATTTTATTGTAGTCCTGCTGTTTTCATTGCTGCAAGCGTTTACCTTTTTTTCCAAAGTATCTGTTTAGTCCAAGGCAGAATGGTTGTGTTAGGTACTTCCCTCATGGGAAGTCAAACAAGTTGAACTTCACATGAGGGCCATCCTGAAGCAAATTTTGGGACTGCTGAAATTCAAGTGAGTTTAGATACAAGCACAACTCTGGAATTAAAAATGTAGTTCCTTCATGTTCAGCCCTTAGATATAAATGTATCTACACTCTGACCAGCATCCCTGAGGCCTGTAGAGAAAATACCTACCACAGCATAATGCTGCTGCCACCATCATGTTTCAATCATGAGGAAGTCATCATGTCCAGGGTGGTGTGCAGAGCTAGTTTTCCTCCAGACACCGTCTAGAGTTTTACACAAAATTTAATTTGATTTCAGATAGGGGCTCATGAAAGCAACTGTTTATTTATTTAGGGGTATTTGATTAAATAGGGCAGAAAATACAAACCACACTTTTCATGTCTTTCTTTGTAAAAAGAAAAAGAAAATAAAAGTTAAAACTGTGTTTCATTTTAATTCCACCTCACAAGTATCTACTTTTAGATAGTTCATTATATAAAATCTCAGGTAAATACATTAAAGTTTGTGGTTGCCACGTGGCAGAGTAGAAAAAAGTTCAAGACTTTCAAACAGTAAGTATTTATTATCAACCTTTTTATCTTTGGTTAAGTGACTGGAGCGAAAACAGAACAGCAAGTTAGGGTTCTCAGGAAGATTACTAATCTGATTATAACTTCATGAATGGAATATCCCAATTCATCTACAACAAATGGTTTTAAAGAGGAAGTAGATCTGCACTCATTTCAGATTTAAACGTAACAACACCCTTTTCTTTTTGAAACAAACATCTTAAAGAAGGAAGCAAATGTATGTGCATTTTTTTTTCGGACTATATTATGATGATGATGATGATGATGATGATGATGATGATGATGATGATGATGATGATGATGATGGTCGGCCAACGTACATCCTCTTCCTATTTTGTCTCTATTGGAGAAAGACGAATGAGAGCAAATGTAGCTGGAAGGGTGGGATTTAGACTGAAAAGAAGAAACCGCTGGCTGTGACAGCGACCGTTGCTTCCTCCCCCCTTCATCATCATCATCATCATCATCATCACCCGCCTCACCAGCAACAGCAGCTTCAGATTCATCGGCGGCAGAAGCAACGGCAGAGTTTGGTTAAACAGTTTGGAGAGGAGGAAGAAAAAACAAGTAGTCTTGTGGACGTCTTGAAGAGAAGCTTCGCTTCAGGGGGAGGGAACATGGGGGAATGGGAGCTGCAGATGGGCAAGTGCAAGGATGAGGAAATCCGACCAAATCTGCTTTTATGACACAGACCTCTGCTTCATCCAACATCATTAGGAATTCATTAAAGAACACCAGGTAAGATGTTTTTAAAAATAAAATGTTCTTACTCTAAAAAAAAGGGGGGCTCGATGCAGACGACTGTTAGAAAATATATGGATTAGCGATCCCTTAAAATTATTAATCATTATTGATATGGTGCTCGTTAATTAGAAGAATTGCTCTTATTTTTATCCTGCAATTCGTGAAGAGAAACGATTTTGGCTGCTTTAAATTCACGGGCAATTAAAAAAAATAAAAAAAACACTAATTGCAGCGTTTCGTATACGCCTTAATTTAGACGCCTTTTTATCTTGTCATTTCTCCAACTTCAGTTTTTCATCAATTTGTATTTTAAATTTAATCTTAATGAAAGAGGACCAACCACATAACAGTCAGAAGTATCTTTCTGCCCCCTTGTGGTTTGGACTCATGCTGTTTTCTTAATGTGATTCTAAAATTAGTGCTGGACTGACTGCAAAATATGGGCGGGGGAATACAAATATAAAATAAATATAATTTGAAATATAAATCACTGACTCATCTGACTCCAGGATGCAAAATTTGATGAAATTTGAGTAAAGACTCAAACTAATTTTCCAGACGACTGTTCTGTATCCATTCTACACAGCGTATTCAGATGTAGCTTAATTATGGTGTGCCTCTCCATTCATCTCATACATGGCCCACATTTATGCATCAGCCCCCTCTGTGGATTCCTTGTTATGTAATCTCATTCCCATCAGACTGCATCAGCCTCAGAGTGTTTGCTGTTTGGCTTCTATGACCACAAATGTCTATCTTATTGCGTTTTAATGTGATGGACCAACACAAAGTAGTGCATAGATGTGACTTGGAAGGAGAATGATACATGGTTGTCAATGAAAACAAAATCAAAAATGGGAAAAATGTGACTGGAGTCTGCATTCATCCCTATTTGCTCTGCTACCTCTACATAAAAATTCAGTGTAACCATTTGCCAATATAAATCACCTGGTTGGTGATTTATAACCTGGTGAGTTCATGTGTGGATGAGATAGCCTTGTTATAAATCGTGTTCTCATAAGACCTTAGAAGTTGGTTAAGGAACAGTTCTGAGCAACAAGGATCAAGACCAAAGATTACATCAGACAGGTCAGAGACAAAATGTGGGAAAGATAAAAGCTTTAAACATCTCTTGAAACATAGTTCAATTCATCATTTTAAAAAAATTAAAAGAGTATAGCAGAATCGCAAGCCTAAATTATAACTGTGGAGGAACAGCAGAAATCCAACGCTCAGGTGAGGAAGTATGTTGATAGTGTAACTATTAAATGCTCACTTCACCAGTTTGTCCTTTATAGAAGAGTGGCAAAAGGAAAACCAAAAGAAACCCTATTTGTAGTTTTCCTCAAGCTATGTAGAGGACACAGCAAATGTGAAAAAATGTGATCTGGATGTACTGATCAAAATGAAATGCTGTGTTTTGCTGAAAACTAACATTGCTCATTCCTCTGAATGCACCATGCCAACCGCAAAATATGGTAATGGCACCATTTCTGCTAGAAGAATGTTTTTGTTACTTATGGACTTTAATGAGGGTCAGAGTTGATGAGAAGATGAATGGAGGTAAATACAGGCCATCCTAGAATGAAGACTAAAAAAACACTCCGGACAGGGATGAAGGTTCACCTTTCAGGAGGACAGCAACCCCAAACTTAAAGCCAGAGTCACAATGGAATGGTTTATATCAAAGCATGTTCATGGGTTAGACCAGTCCAGTGAAATTGTGGATCTAATCACAGATCAGAATCTGTGACAAGAGTTAAAAATGGATGTTTACATATGGTCTACCCAATCTGACTTAACATTCAAAGAAGAATGGACACAACTTTCTGCAAATCTGGTAGACATACACTCCCAAAAACCTCCTGCTGTGATTAGAGTGAAAGTTGGCTCTGCAAAGTCTTGACTCTGAGAGGATATGTAAATACAAGTACATTCCACACTTTTCATATTTTTACTGTAAAAAATAATTCAAAACTATATAAAATTTTCCTTGTACTCCTCCTTTATGCATCACTTTCTGTTGGTGTACTGAGAAAAACCACAAAATAATGCTGAAGTTAATGGTTATAATTTGAGAAAATGTGAAAAAGTTCCAGGGCTATGAATATTTATGCAAGAGCATAAATGTGTCTGTGTAATTTAAATAATCATTTTTACTTCACTGTTTTCCAGATAACACTGTTAAATACCTCACACATCATGGATGCAGCTTCAGCCTCCCTGCAGTTTGGATCAAAGAAGCGGGTCAAAATTCACCCAAACACAGTCACAGTGAAATATGCCACCCACTTCCCCCAGCCTGGTGATGAAGGGTACGATGATGCACCCTCTTTTGAGGATTTCGGTTCTTTTGCAGAGGCAAATGTTGGAAAGAGACTGGTGTCTGATGCCAAAGGAAGCAGGACTTTCTTTGGAACCATGGAGACTCAGCCTAAGCAGCCAAGTGTGCAAAGAGAAAAGGGGGTCGAGGGTCAGCTGGCCAGCTTTGGCGAGGCTAATGTGTTGGCCTCCAGAGTGACCTGGATGGCCTTGTTTGGGGCAGCAGCAGCTCATGGATGTGTGGCGCTAATTACCCGATTGGCAGCAGATCGCTCTAAGGTTCCCTCTCTCGAGCTGCTCTTTATCCGTTCCGTGATCCAAGTGTTGTCAATCCTGGTGGTCCTCTACTACCATGAGGCACCCTTTGGCCCCAAGGGTTACCGGCTCCGTCTCTTCTTCTATGGTGTGTGCAACGTAATTTCTATCACTTGCGCCTACACATCCTTTGCTATTGTACCCCCCAGCAACGGTACCATCATGTGGCGAGCATCCACCACTGTCTTCAGTGCCATACTGGCTTTCCTGCTGCTGGATGAGAGGCTCAGCTACACTGACGTGGTCACGGTGGTGGGAAGTGTGTTCGGCCTGTGTCTAGTCATGGTGCCGAATGTTGCAGATGAGGAGAAGTCCAGGCTGGGGTTTTGGAAGGAAGCATTTGGCTATACAATGACAGTTATGGCAGGTTTGACTGCTGCCCTTTCCATGATTGTCTACA
The DNA here is from genome assembly GCA_903067095.1 of Girardinus metallicus. Lineage (NCBI taxonomy): Eukaryota > Metazoa > Chordata > Actinopteri > Cyprinodontiformes > Poeciliidae > Girardinus > Girardinus metallicus. The sequence goes on from CAEGAE010084775.1 coordinate 30,008, forward strand.
GAGCCATCAAGGAGCGTGTCAGCATGTGGACGGCACTCTTTACCTTCGGCTGGACAGGCACTGTCTGGGGGGCCTCCACTATGTTCATAATGCAGGAGCCTATTATTCCCCTGGATGGGGAGACTTGGGGCTATTTAATTGGGATCTGTATCTGCTCCACGGTAGCATTCCTTGGAGTCTACTATGCTCTAAACAAGTTTCATCCAGCCTTAGTTAGCACCGTGCAGCACCTAGAGATCGTTGTTTCAATGTTTTTGCAGCTGATCGTGCTGAGGATGATCCCCTCAGTGTACGATGTGATCGGAGGCCTTGTCATCATGGTCAGCGTGTTCACTTTGACCGGGGTCAAGCTGTACAGAGTGAGCAGGGCCATTCGGCAGGATTACCAAGAAATCCTAGACTCGCCTATCAAATGAATCTGTCAGTCTACCCGTTTACAGTGTTGCTTGGTTGTGCAATCAAAAGAATGTCTGAATCTTCATCTGATGATTTTGTATTGTTGTGCTGTGAACAGAGTGCCAGTTTGTGTAACTAAAGTCTTAATATTTAAGTGTGAAATAAAAGACAACTGTAATATTGTGACCATTTCCCCTTTCGTATAGTGATGCTTTAATGTCAAATTGTGCCACAGACTAAAATGTCAGCAAAAAGAGGCACGAGTGAATTATGACGCCACAAGGTGTTGATATAATCTTCTGTCGTCACACTGCCAAAACTGTGTAAATGTCAGCCCTGGAACCATTCATATTGTAACAAGGAATAAAAAAAGAAAAAAGAAAATGCTTCACTGAAAGACCTGATTTGTTTTTAGAGACTAAAACACAATGATTTATGCATTGGCCGTTTGTAGGTGTAAAAGTAATATGGTCTAAATAGTTGGTTTCAAAACAACTACAATTCACTATCACAGCTTTTCTAAGTTTTAAACTAATTGAGATGCCAAAGAAAGTGTCAAAGTGAGCTGAACAGAGCATAGAAAAGTACACTACTCCCCCCCACACCCAATGTGTTGCTGTGTACTGCTGGTCAGCTGTCTGTCAAAGGGCTAGAGTTTATCCCTCATTCCCCACAAAGACATATTTAGCTGTTTAAAAATATTCTCAATCATGACTATCACTCCTATTATTGAGCTAAATTTGTTTTGAAAGTAAAGTTAACAAGCAAGAGCAGTGTCTGCTAAAAACATGTCATATATTTTCTGTTTTTAAATTTTGAGTAAACACAGTGGTAAATCGTGATAATTTTGCTAAGCGTTTTTGTGAGAATCCCATGTCTATAATGTTTTCCTTTAAAAGCCAAACTAACAAAAGAATAGATGGTTCTTACCAACTTTCCATTTCAAAAATCCATATGTTCCAACACTAAATACTCTATAGATTTTTTTATATTTACATAACATTCGGAACAAAAGTTCAAAATACTCTTATTCTACAAATCCCAAAGTAACACAAAACTGAAGATAGTTTTCAATTCACCAGGTTATGAAAGACCTATTTTACTGTTTTGTTTTGGCATATGCACTAACTTAAGTAGCTCTATCTAAACTCTAACTATGCATTTAATACAGATTCCTTAGAGTACAGTGACAACTTAATTGTGCACGTGAAAATAAAAAGTGAATTTCAAATCATGGGATGCAGGGGCCTAAAAAGCAGCAAAAATAATTATGTTTTACTTCAAAATGTGAATACACAATTTTTTTTGTATACTTTCATACAATCCAAATTTGACACTTTTCAAAACAGAGAAACTATGTGAATTTGGTTTACATAAATATTTTTTCAGAATTACATTAGATTCAATAAGGCAAATCCAAAATTAAGAGAGAAAAACCCAAACTAGAATAAATAACTTGAGCAATTTATTCTGTTCAAACTACATCTCCAACCCCATTAGCTAGTTTATATTTGACAAACGTGATTTTCTCTCTGACTGTGGCTTCTGTTTACTCTCAGATGTATGTCAAACTAATGCCCAGAGGCAAGTGCACTGAATTGAATTAAAGTCCCCCTTAAACAATGCCGGTCCATCTGCTGTTTCTTTTTCTGTATCAGTTAAGTCAGCAGCTCACAGGGTACGTCTCCTCCTTTTTTTTTTTTTTTTTTTTTTTTTTTAGTCTTTTCAGGAAACCGAGCAAAGATAAACAGTCTCTAAGATGCCGCCTTGAGGGTCAAAAGGAACTGCCGAGGAACGAAATAGAGACACAATGGTAATGAAAAAATGCTTGCCATGAAACAGGACACATTGCTGATTCAGAACTGACGTGCTTCACCAACAGCCCAGCAGGTGGCATTCATGACCTACTTAAAGTTTCTGACAATCAGACGTGAAAGAAAGCTGAAATTAGTGGTGCCACCAAGGCTACCCATGTGTATTTACTTGGCTTGACAGTCTTACATGCATGATATGTTTTATAACTCAATTTAATATTCTTAGCATTTTGATCATCTAATTCTACAGAACACTGTAATAAAATTCCTGAAATCCTCTATAATGGCTTACATTTTTGTGTACTCAACAAATATTATCTCAGCTTTTGGAAGTGCCCCTACCTAAATTGTTCTCACACTGAAGGATAAATTTTGTTAGTATTACCTTTATGTCAGGAAGAGATAGCATTTTGATCACAACAATTGTACAAATTACACATCACACTTCCTCTTTTTATTCATTCAGCAGAAGCAGTCATGTTGTGATATATGCGCTCTGTATTACAAGGGTGGCTGTTATAACTGAGACTCAGTTTAATGTTGGACACATCTGCAAAGAATCACTGTCATTGTAAATAAAAAAAAGATATGCACAAATCCTTTTTGTTTACAATTCAAACTGGAACAACCGGCATTTATTTATTTGCTTTTTGCAATAAATTCTATCATGACCCACAGCTTATTAAGCCCAAAAAAACTAAGAATCCTGCTTGACAATTCACGTTGAGTAGTTTTGAGATTGGCTTTGGGGTGCAGAACGAAGAAGACACGTAGAGGAGGCCCATCTGTTAGAGCAGGAAACAGATTGCATCCTGCAGCTAGCTGCACAACCTTCCAAATTACTCTGCAACTCTCTTAACCACAGACACATGTATAAGATGCATTATGGCTGAACGGAATTTGATGATGTTATTTCTGTATGCATATTTGTATTATTATGGGAATTTGTAGTGAGCAATGCAAATGACTGAGAATTTTTATGAAAAGCGGATACCTTGAAATACACCACTCTGCACAATTATTGGCACCCGTGGTTCAGATCTGTAAAAGCAAAAACAAAAACATTATTAAGAAATGAATGTGTTTTGCAAAATTGCTGGTGGCACAATTGTTGATAGTTCTGCTTTCTCTGAACAGCATTCTTGGTAGAGCAACAGTATTTACACTTTTGCTAAAACATTTCACAAGTTTGGAGCATACAGAGAAAGGATTTTCTGACAGTTCTTCTTCTCACAATCCAACTAGAACAGTTGTGTCCAAGCTTTCTGCAAAGGCGCGCCAAACATTGTGAAGTTGGAAGTACTCGCTGGCCACAACTAAAAAAAAAACAGAAAAAAAAATTCTGTAAATGATCTGCAACACATACATGTTTGCCTTTATAAAAGAGGCCAACAATTTCTAAGTTGCTAAACAAGAAAATTATACATGCCTAGCTAAAGACTTTGTGTAAGAAAAGACAAGTCTTTTGTCTTTTCTTTTTCCATCTTCTCTTCAGTTCACTCCAAATGTTTTGTATAGGATTTAGCTTTGAGGCCTTACATGACCACTGAAGAATTTTGGTTTGGCTCTCGTGAATAATTTCTGTGTTCATTTGGTGATAAACCCTCTTTAGCCTTTCATAAAATATTGTCATTGTCGTGATTCAATGTTTTTTAAACATTGTATGCTCATTGTATGCAGTAAATAAAATAGAAAAAAAAGTAATTAGGCAGATAATACTACATAAAAAAATATTTTTCCGTCCTCATAAAGTTGACAGAGGATGATCTTATGACGGTATGGTTGTTTTACCCTTGGAAGGCAGAATTCAGGAGGACGTTCTATGGGAATGTAGAATATTAACAGCTGCAGCAGCATTGATTGGCAGCGAGCTCGTCCATTCAGAAGCCAGCCTGTCCTCCCCCAGCCAATCACAGAGGAGCAGAAGGGAGATGAGTGGGTTCCCAACTGCTGTGTAGATGTTTCAGCTAGTTAGCTAGCTTAGCTGCTGCTGAGCTCTGACACGGTCTGATGCAGAAATGCTTTTCCAACGGGGCTCTGCGTCTAGTCAGCTAGGCTAGCTTCTCGGATTGGGAAAGAAAATATTTGGCCGCTGGCTTGCGAGGATTGTGGACATCCGTTGCGAGCATCTTTTTTGAGACGCCTCCATCAATACAATATATTTAAAAGGAGATAAGAAGAGGTGGCCATCAGCAGTCAGGTAAGACGTGGCATGACTGAACAGGGACTGTGCCAGGCTGCCTTCTGCTGCAGCCGCACTCCTCTCCTGCTCCCCCTCTGTTTAACGGTAAAACCCACACAGGCTAACAGCTAAAAGGTAACCGAGGCAAAAACAGAGACAAACCTTTCTGCTTTGTCTCATGGCCAGCTTGGTTCAATGTACAATCCGCAAATGGGTTAACATTAATTTCGACTCTGAAACGAGATGTTAGTGTTTGCTGAATTTTCACAGATAGATTAACCAAGTTGGGTGGCTCCACACTGAAAAGCTTAACTTGACATAAAAGGCAAACATTTGAGTGCAACAAATCCTGGTTATACATTACAACTGTCTTGTTTCAGCATAGTTATGTTCATTGACTGAGATTGAAAATAAAGAAGATGCTCTATTAGTAAGCACAGTGGCTTTTTGTTTGTACCGTTATTATAAAGTAGGCATGTTTGAAAGATTTTCAAAATATTTTCCATGAAAGGTGGTTTCAGCTTAATGGGATGGATGTTTTGGAGACTGGAAGAAAGCAAGTTTCCATGATAATTATAGATGACAAATGGAATCATAAAACACATGCAAGGACTAAGCATCTTCTGAACCATAAATCACTTCATATTTTATACTATGCTATTGTTTTAACCATATTTACACTTGAGTGATGAAGTATAGCCCAAAGCATGAGACTCTTTATATTGGTTACATAGATTACACAAATGGTCTTTTCTTTAATTCAGAAAAAGACAATTTTCTTGAATTAACTTTTGAGATGTTGAGATTTGATGCTTTTACAAACTAATAAGCTATTTTTCTGACAAAGGGGAATTGTGTGTTGCAGTAATGATGTGATTCACCCACATTTTTCTTTTTATTATCACAACTATCCAACCATTTCCCATACACAACGTGACTGCTAAAATGTGTATGTAAAGTCCATTCATCTGGCCAAAGGTATTACTGTCATAGAAAGTAAATACATGGTACTCAAGATACAGTAGGCTACTAAATAGTAACCTACTGTAAACAGTTTTGTGTGATTTGAGATAATGCACACATTAATACTGTAGTGATGACAGTGATCTGATATATTGTGCAACTCTAATCAATAGGTATATATGTAAATTTAATGCACATATCAGTAGATGTATATTAAATGTGTCTTCCTATTTCCTTTGGGACAATTTAGTTTGTAGATATATTTACACTTTAACGTATAGGATCCAGATGCTTGGGATAAAACATTCAGTCAGTGAATTCCATGTTTACATGAAAAATATAGACTAGGAGAGTGTGAAATTTGATATGAAAAATCATACAAAATTTCATAATTTAAATTCTTTTAAATATTACTTGATTCAGCCAAAAAGTCAAATTTATAAAAAAAAATAAAAATAATAATCAGGGGGGAAAAGCTAAAGAAACTCAAGCTATGAATAGCATTTTAATAATGCAGCTGACTGAAGGATGGCTACCTGAGCAACCAATATTATTTAGATTATGTACATTTTCCAACACTTTTAGCACCATTTACAAAACCACAATTCTGACATTGCTAATCTGCTTCATTTAAACATCCCACTGTACTGTGCTACATTACTATCAAAAGTAATTATGATAGTACTTATTCTTTTGGTCATTAATGACCAAAAGAATACCACATGCCGATACCAATGCTTATGCCGATATATCATTCATCCCTAGTTTATTCTGTTATTTGGCTTTAGTCTATGTATCAAAGCAAACTATATAAAAATAATATGAAGTACATTTTTATTAAAGTAGATAATATTTAAGCAGGGATAGAACAAGTTTTTTTTTTTTTCCCTGTGGAAACAATCATCTTGTTCTTACACTTTGCTTTTTTGTGTGACTGCTATAATACGGTGAAATGTTATTAATAAAAAGCACATCACCTTTTACCTCCTTCCACCATGTTTTTGTCACATTTTACAGTCAATTGAATAATCATCATGAGCTTAAGAAGCCAGTAAGTATGTGTCATAGTTTTCCTAGAAGCCAAGGTGATTTCCACAAATTTTATGTTTGGGCTGATCTGAAAGTAGCCCCAACAAAACTGACCATCTTTAGTGGTGTTATTATGATGAAATAATCTATTGCAGATCTAATGGAATCGTTTTTACTTTAAACATGTCTGAAATTGAAAGCAGGTAACTATACAGCCACATTTACCTTGTGAAACCATCAACTGGAGGCCTAATGCGGTTAGTTAGTATTTTAGAAGCTCTGTGTTTTTCATGCAACATTGTTCCTGCATTTATTAATCTAAGACGGACTAAATGTCATGCCTCAGCTACACAATGGATGAAATGAGTGCGTTTCTGGCAAGATTTTGCCACTTGTGTTTTTATGACCTTTTAAATAAATTGCATAGCAACACAAGCCTTATCGACCAGGTTACACATTCTCTCCGTGTAGTTAGTTGCATTTGTCTGTGTGTTTCTGTTGTTATGGGACAGTATCTCCCTTCTCACAGGGGGTATGCTATGAATTGTAAAAATGAAGGGTAATACAATCTACCCATAGCTTAAGATAAGGCTCAGCCATTGCAGCGCATTATGTCTGATGCACGCAGGATCCCAACCACTGTGGGACCCCAGATATAAAATGTGCTAAAAGGCCATGGAAAAAATAAAACTCCTTTTATTGCAGTATTATATAGGGCTGAATCCTGGAGTGATTCGAGTTCCTCGATTATTAAAATTCCTCGAGGAAAACTGACCTGCCTCGAAGCCTCGTTATATTATGTGCTATTATTTAGCGCACCGTGTTCCGGCCGGGACTTTATTTACTTTCTCACTTCCGCCTGAGTTGTTGACGAAAGCTAAGTGTTAGCAGCATAACGTCCAGTTTTCAAGTTCGGCCTGGGAGGATTTTATTGAGTCGTGATAATGTCCGGGTTTTTGTCTTTTTCCGGGGGACCAATAAGCATCTTAAAATGACGGCAGCGATGCCTGGAGTCCGGC
>CAEGAE010084779.1:0-21634 GCA_903067095.1 Girardinus metallicus
GTTCTCCTGTCAAAGGAGGAACTGTTCTCCAAAACACAGACTGGAAGACAGTCCTCCCTCTATCAGTGAAGAAAACCCAGATTCTCCATCGAACTGAGCCACTCTGGGTGATTGAAGGCAGGAATTTCTTCCATATTAAAAGCCTTTTTCAGTTTGTTTCTGACAAACCGAAGCTGCTCGGTCAGCTCCCCATGGCTCTACAGCTAACCCAACAGCAGATTTATCAAAAACTCGACATGTGACGGCTGTTTTCTGAAGTTATCATCCAAACTTCCTCCGTGTTCTCCTGGGAGCAGAACCTTCCTGTTGGCCCGGTAGATAAATGCTTTCAGGACTCAAACGGATCGATGCTGGGAACTTCTGCCGCAGTCTGAAGATGTTAATTGGCTCATTTCTCAGCACTTTGTGAACAGTTCATGAATATCTGAGGACAACCGGCGGAGGCTTCTGCCGTTTGAACTCCCACGTCGGAGGAAAGAGTCAGTCGCAGAACGAAGGAAATAACAAATAATCACAGTTCTCCTGTCAAAGGAGGAACTGTTCTCCAAAACACAGACTGGAAGACAGTCCTCCCTCTATCAGTGAAGAAAACCCAGATTCTCCATCGAACTGAGCCACTCTGGGTGATTGAAGGCACCCAGAGTGCCTTCAATCACCCAGTGATTGAAGGCATGTTTTCAGCCGAACTGAAAACATCTAAATTTACCTCAGCTGTGCAAAAACAATATGAGATTTCAAACTACTACTAATTAATAAATGATAGTGAATCTAAAGGTCAAAGGTCACTTAACAGCTGTAAGGTGCCAAAACAAACCTGGAACCTTTCACGTCGTTTCTGGTACGCCCATAATTCTGACGCACAAGCAACATCCGCTAACAGCAGCAATGGACGACAAAGCCGCATCAGGGAGTTAATATCTGCTTCAGATTGGAATCTGGAAAAGACTGTTGTTGTGTTCAAGTTGTGCTAACAGGAGTTAGCCTATCAGCAAAGCTATGCTAGCCTAAAGTAGCATCTCAATGCTAAAAATGTAGCACAGATGCTAAGTGTACATTTGTAAAGAAACTCCATTAAACGCTGGAAACCTGAATGACTAGCGGACTTTGCTCCAGTCTGATGGTTGGAAAACCTAAAAACCGATTTAAAAACAGTAAATATCTTTGTTGATGAGCTCATATTTCTATTTATTCAATAATTTAGCATCAAAAAGTTGTTTTTCTTATTTTATTGATAAATCATTTTCAAACCATTAGGTAACTCACTCCTAAATTAGGGGAAGCTAAGGGTGCTAAATGTTTTTAACATTAGCAAAAATGATTTTTGAATTGAAAATGTTGCTCATTTTGTTGGTAATGACTTGCAATTAATTAATTATAGACCCTAAAATCAACTCAGAAGTTTTAATTATGTCCCATCTCTAGTTAACGCGAGCCTGCTTGAAGTGGTGGCCACCGCCAGCTAAAGAGCTAACTGCGCTAACCGAAAACAATTAATCAGAAACATAAATTCTGCTAACGCTAAAATGCTACATACACATAATGCTTAGTGGAAGCTAATGCTAAAGAATTTATAGATGCAGAAAATAACAGAACAGGCAAAAACAAATTTAGGGAAAGCTAAATATTTTCAAAGTTAGCAAAAACCGCTAAAGCAGTAAGCTAAAATTAGCTCCTTTGTTAGCGCAGTTTGTTAGCTAGCCGGTAGCTCCAGAGCAGCAAAAATAAAGAAACGTGTGGCTCATTTGTGTGAAACCTGGTGAGGATTCATCAGAAAATACATTAAATGAACATTTTGTCAGCAGATTTACAGAAAATATTCCATAAAACTTCAAACGGTGCTTCTCCCCTCGGTTTCAGCGCTCTGCAGAAACGGCTTTAGTGAAAGTGAAGCGTCTGCCATTTCTGATTCATTTCATTCTGAAGAGCCAAAGAGCTGCATTTGTTCCCTTGAATACGTTCAGTCTAAGAGAAACAAATAAATATATATCCTGCAAACATGTACAGAAAGAAACAGCGTGAGTAACTGGAGATGAATGGGCGCCTCAGAGCGTTACAGAAATCAAACCGTTTTATTTATGCCGCTCCGGGGAACGCTGAGCAAGCACAAAGAAACTGGTTTTTCTCTAAGTGCTTCTGAGGGAAATCCTCCTGCTTCGATTAGCAGGCAGTCGGACTGTTCAGGTGGACGACGCGCGACCTCCCGACGCGCGACCTGGGCCAGATCCCGACGCGCGACCTGGGCCTGATCCCGACGCGCTGCCAGGATGAGCCCAAACTGAAGCGGAGAAAAAACCATCCTGCAGTGAAGCTGCAAACATCGTCCCTGCTGAGGATCGAACCCGGTTTTCATCTGAAAGATTCAGACGTTTACAGACGCCAAGATCAGAGGAGAACCAATAAATCATTTAATTTCCTTCATTTCAGAAGATTAGCCGATACTTTGGAGAGAAACCGACCTGCCCATCAGTTGATGCCGATGTGTAAAAAGACGAAGAATTTCCTTATTTGTACTGAAGCAGAAATTAGATGCTCAACTTTCCTCGTTTTAACAAAAACAATGTGAAGGAGTTGTGATAAAATTACAACTTATTTTCATATTATTAGCTTGTTCACATATTTTACTTTATTCTTGTAATATGACGACTTTTTTGTATTATTACGATTATCCACACATTACGACTTTATTCTCATATATCATGACTTTCTAGTATTTCTATTATCAATGTGACTTTTTCATATTATTACGACTTTCTTTCTTGTATTGTTCCAACTTTTACGACTATTTTAGTATTATTCTGACTTTATTCTCGTAATTTAACCACTATTGTCATATTAGTGTGATTTTATCATCGTATTATGACTTTGTGACAGAAAATGACTGACAGCTACGGGTTCAGAGAGCCGTCAAACATGGCGGAGTGGATTTTAATAAATCAGTCCAGGGGCTGAAAATGACCCAAAAGCAAGAAACATAATAGAAACAAATTCCCAAACTTAAGAGTTAATAAATCTTGTGCTTCTTAAGGAAAACCTTCTGATTTCAGGATCTGAGCCAACAAACCGACACTGTGGTCCAAAACGACGCATCAGAAACAAAAAGCCGCTTCAAACCCAAACAGAATGAATGTAATGAGTCCAAATAAATCCAATTAGTTTTAATGTGAGTGATCTTCATGGGGGAGGCTTTCCGACTGATAGTAAAAGCAGCAAACAGTAAAACGAGGTGTTTACTCTGCAGCTCTGCCTGCGAGTCGGAGATAATGCAGCCTGAAAATTGGAGCGAGAGAAGAAATCATCGTCTGAGAAACACCGAGACACCCACAGAAGTGCTGCCAGTTTGCTTCCCCGGGCAGCCATGTTGGATAAAGGAAAACGTCCCCTGCTGAGAAATTAACGGCGCTCATCAAGGAATAAAAGAGCCGTAAAGCGCCGAGCCGGGAAATTAATGGACAGGACGGGATTTTTGCACGCTGCTGATGTTAAACGTACGCAGAATCTCATGAGTAAAACAGAAATGTCTCCGTCTAACGTTCCCTTCCAATGAATTTTACGCCCATCAGCCAGGGCTCTTCATCATGCCAGATGTGCTCCTCTTCATCCGCTGACCAGGAAGCGTTCAGACTTTCACACGCTGCAAAGCTGCTGCGATAAAACCTCCACAAACTTTCTGTTTCGCTTATTTTATTGCACGGACTTTGCAAAATGACCTTGAAATGTCTATTATTATTGTTATTCCAATCATTTTAAATACATAAAAATAGAAATAAGAAAATAAAAAAATAGTCTAAAAATATTAAACCAGAATTAAAATCATTAAAGGTTTATTCCAAATAAATACCAATTAAAAAAAACAAATCGTTGAAATTCAACCGGCCACAAAGTTATATTTAAAAATTGTGTTTTTGTGACGGTTAGAAGTCAAAAATATTAGTTTGGATAATTTCACCAAACATCCTGAAATAAATTACGGTTTTGTTCCCCAATAAAAACTAAATTCTGTCACATGAACTAAAAAGAAAAATAAAAGCCTTTTGATTCTTTTGGAGAACAAACAAACTGAATAAAAATTTTGTTTAAAATCGTCAAGCTCATTTCCACAGCAAAATCCTGACCCTTATAGCGCCCCCTGCTGTTTGCTCGGAGTATTTTCATGGCTACAGAGAACTGAGCAGAAGAGACAGGAATCATAGATAGAAACACTGTAAGGGAGCAAAGCTTCAGAGCTGCTCTTATTAAAGCTGTGAAAGGTGAGCAGAGTCAGCAGTCTTCCTGCCTCGCTAAAATTAAACAGGAAAGTCTTTGTTCTGCATGCAGAACCGGGTCAGAACCAGAGCATCAGCAGTAAACTCCTGCTGGGAAACACAATATGTTGCTTCACTGTCTTCATGCTGGAGCGTTTCTCCACCCAAAGTTACATCCTGGTCATAATGTAACGTCCGTCACAGAATTATTTTAGATTAAAAGCAAAGCGTTTGCCAACTCAAAGGCAGAAAGAGTAAAAAGGTTCTAAAATTGTTCAAATTTGACCAAAATGGACGAAAATCCAGTGATTCCAAACAGAATTAGCTGCGTTTCCATTAACCATAAAATTGTGAAAATTACAAAAATTAATTCAATTCCTGGAACGACAATTTTGAAGATAAAACAAACTCGTTTTTGATAAAAGATTCGGTGCTAGGATGAGGCATTTCTTTTTTCCAGCTGTATTTTAATTGGTTTATTTCGTAAAATTGCAATGGAAACACTTTTTCCACATCAAAAGAGTCACATGATCAACAACAGGATGTTACTACTGGCAGAGACGACAAAGAAGACGACAGGAAGTGGCTGGAGGATGATGCTTTTTAATGTCTTGTTTCGTTAACAAACTTCTACATGTGTGATTTTAATTAAGTTTAAAAATGCAAACACGCCCATTTTGAAAAAAACAAAACAAAATTGTTTTGTATAAAAAGTTTTGAAGCTAAGAAAAAGTGATTTTTTTTACTGTATCAAAATTTGTTTATTTTGCAAAACTGCAATGGAAACATATTTTTTTACATCAAATGAGCCACATGATCAACAACAGGATGTTACTACTGGTAGAAACGCCAAAGAGGACAATGAAGGATAATGGCGCTTGAACAAACTTAATCACTTATTGAATTTTGTGGATATTCTACAAATATCAAAAAATAATCTCACAATTGCGATATTTCCATTAAATAAAAAACGCCATCATCCTCCAATGCCAAAAGTTTTTATCAAACGCGTGTTTCTTTTAAATTGTAGTTTTTCAATTAAGCAAATGTATTTTTCAAAGTGTCAAATTTTGCAATTATATGTTGAATGGAAAAGCAGCTACTGCCGTTGTCTGGAGTCCCAAAGATTTAAAAATGGCTTTGATTTGCTCCTGAATTTCTTTGGAGGTCTTCTGGAGCATGTTGTGTTAGTTGTGTTGTCTTTAACTAATATTTAATGTTCTGAAAGACTGAAGTGTAACAAAGATGCAAAAACATAGGATGTCAGGAGGGGGGCAAACTCTTTTTCATGCCGCTATGTTTCAGCTGTTGTAGGATATTGTTTTCTATTACTTAGCTTGGCTAAACCCCAGTAGCTCGTTTGGTTTCAGCGCTTTTCCTCGGCTGTAATTTCATTTCTAAGTGTCTGGCTCTTGTTAGGGATGGAGGAGAGGCTCGTGTTTGAGTGGAGATGCTGCCGCCGGCTTCTGAAAGCAGACTGCATCAACGGCGAGGTCGTGACCTCAAACAGACCGAAGGGAGGATCAGAGAAAACATGAACCCACTTCCAGTTGGTTCCAAGCAAACAACGGCGAGTAAAACAGGCTTCCAGCTGATTTATCATTCAGCCCAGATGTGCGCTCGCTTTATTTATGGCTGCAGCTGTAATTAAAACTTGATAGGTGTAGTGCTAACCGTTTCTCATCCCATTAGCTTATCTCTCGCAGCGACAGACTCCAATTCATCAGGAAATTGCCTTGCAGAGACGTCAATTAATCAAAACGGACAACCTTAACTGTGAGAAGAGATCTTTGTGACATTCAGGAGGAAGATCTTGAAAGGGTTAAAGCCAGAGATAGAAACAGGAACACATCAGGCGTCGTTATTTGGCTCTGATCAGAGGGAGCGTTTGGTCGTAATCGTTGTTAGCTCGACGACCTCGCACACCGAGCTTTAAATGTCAATCGCCGACAGACGGTTCTGAATACAGAACACATTTCTGGGTTCAAAGAGATTCACTCACTCTAAACCTTTAAAGAGTCTCCTGCTTTGAAATGGACTTTTAATAAAAGGGAAAGCAAAGATGAAGGTTTCAAGATGATACAAGGATAGCTTTAAGATAACCAGGAGAACAACATTTACGCCGTTCAGACTGAGGAGTATTTTCCATTTTCTACATTCAACATATTAAGGGTTTATTCCCTCCAGTCCTGTTTAGTCCGGTTTAATTTAACTCCAGTCCGTGGTTCTGGAAAGTCCGGTTCGGTTGGGAAGGGGTGAACACGTAATCGACAAAAAAAAAAAAAAAAGCAATCTCTGGTCCGCCTACAAACCTCAGTCTCGGTTTGGTTGAAGTGAACTCTGGTGCGGTTCAAATGCATATGTGAACGCCAAGCAGACCAGAAACAGGAAGTGGACTACAGCGCAGGGCATTCTGGGAAAATATAACCAAAACAAATGCGATAGCCTAGCGCTAGCAGCAGAAATGGCTTGTGGTCTTTAACCAAAGACAAATAACCGCTAAAATATGACGCCTCCATTTTTGTTTGAAGGGAGTTCACCTATGAAGAAGACCTACGTCTTCTTTAAATGACATGAAACGGCATCAGTGGTTCTTGGTGCAGCGCCCCCACAGGCCAGGAGGGGAACAGGTTATTCAAAGGGTTTGGTTGGTTTGACAGAAAATGGAGCAAATGTTATAGATTTGTCCCCAATCGAATCGAAAAATTCCATGTTTAGTACGGAAACTAAAATCTGAAAATACTTGAGACTCCTAAAAACGCTAATAACTGCATATTTCTATAATCCAAAACCCCAAATAAAGCCTTAATATGCATTAATGCGCACAGTGGAAACTGTCTTGTTGTTACTGCAGAAACTAACATTTGCAGTAAGCAGCCAATAGTGTGTGAAGTAGCACTGAGTCCACATATTTCATATTCCTAACCTGCATCTTCTATGAATAAAAACCTGAGATCTTACATCCACCAGCTGAATCTGGGTATTAAGTTTAAAAAGTAAAAATAAAAAAATATGTTTTATTCAAAGTTTTATTTTACTGTACATCTTTGTTAAGACATTTTATTTTTCAAATAATCCAAAAACTATTAAAACATATTCAGTTATTTATAGATATTAAAGAAGAATCAGAATCTGATCTCATTTTCTCTCTCTTAAATTTTCATTTAAATTCTCATTTTCTGACCAACGTTACAGCTGAAAGTTTAGCCAATCAGAGTGAAGACCCGTTAATGGGGAAAGGCACCGCAAAAATGTACATTTTATTAATCATCCAGGCAATATTAGTAACATTATTTGTATCATTATTTTAACAGTTTTTTCCAGGTCAAACATCATCAGAAAACCTGGGAAATACTTTCATCTCCATCGCTGCTGCTGACCTTCAGCCGCAGATTGAGTTTGCTCAGCAGTCGTCGAGTCTGAACTGCAGCCTCAATCTACCTTAGAGCGCTGATAGATTTCTCTGAAGTAGATTGAAATGCATCCATTTTACTCCTCAAACACACTGCTGCCCTCTCCTCCTGAAGGGTTCTGCTGCGGACCTGAAGTGCGGCCCGTTTGTCTCAAACAAATAATTTCAGCGGCTTGGTGTCAGAGAGGAACATGGAGGATGGATGGCAGGAGAGATGACCGGATTGTTACCGAAACCTGGAAGCTGCCATTCAGATTCTCCAACGTGTTTTAAAACTAGTTTAGAGTTCTGCAGTTTGATTTTATCCAGTTCCCCTAAAAACACACTGCTGATGCTAAATTATCCCTTCATGCATCCAGAATTTAATTCTATTTATCATATATACACAAGAACAATTATGATTGTATTTATTTTACCACACATACAGACGCTGACCTCAATATTGGATTAAACCGACTCATAGCAAAGATCTTAATTAGCAAAACCGACAAAGCGCTAAACAAAAAATTAGCTTAGCTAACTCTGAAATCATTTAGTGCACTTAGTTACTAATTTTTCCAGATAAATTCTAATTTACTTAAATGTTTTGTAAACTTTGAATTGAATTAAGTTCGATTTGGTGACCGACTGTTAAGAATTCATGAAATAGTTAGATGTTTATATTTATGCTCTTATTTTGAAAGGAGGGAAGACTGTTTACACAAGTTTGTTTTATCATACAATGTTGGTATATTGTTTTAGCATTAGCCTCTATTAAATACATTTGTACAGCGCTTTAGCATTAGCTTGCATTAAATACAATGCTGGTATCACACTTCAGAATTGGTGTCCCTGACATATTGTGTTGGTGAAGCGCTTCGGCATTAGCAAATGTTTATAATGTAAGGCTATCATAGCTACAGCTAAAGTGCTGTTGGTGTAGCGCCTTAGCATTAGTTTCTGCTCTGCACCATCTTGGTAAAGCACTTTGACATTAGTGGAACTAATGTTTAGCATAACTAGGTTTTTAGTTAGCGGTGCCGACTGCTGCTGATCAGAAATGTTCTCGTTTTTATGGGTTTTTTTAGAAGCTTATTTTCATCAAGAATCACATTTCAAGAAATTCTATGAATACAGAAATGTGTTCGACTCATGAACAGTAAAAGGTGAAAAAAATAAATAAATAAATGACCCGAGCAAGTTCCTATTTTGTTTTTAACGGTACCCAACCAACCGTTTTATCAGTCTTTTTAACGTCTGACGGTTCACACAAAGCCTGTAGAAACATCTCTCTTTTCCTCTTCAGTTTTATAAATGCTCTATAAATTCAAAGGCTCCAGTTCCTCATGCAGCAAAGTCAAGGATCCTGTTTTCTCTGCAGCTGACCTTTAAAAGAGTCGCCTGCTGGAGGGAGACCGATGCTAGCAGAAAGCAGAGAGGAGCCACTCTGTTAGTTTAACTCTGAAACGCGTCGCAGCGCTGCAGAAACTGCAAACCCTGATCAGCTCCGACAGGAACAGGAAGCAGATGTGGCGTCCAGCGAGGAGGTCCGTCCATCACGCTGAAAGTTTTCATTAGGACCAACTCCGGCTTCCGATCGCTAATTAGGGAGAGTCATTTACCTTCTGCTCATTAGACTTTCTGTCCAGACAGAAGTAGTCCAGGAAGCAGCCGTGATTTTTATACGTTTTCTGACTTCACACACTTCCGAATCGAAAGCATTTTCAACATTTAGCTTCAAAACGTAGATTTTATTCATTTAAACTCTTCCCCGTCCTGCTGCAGAGGTCGTCTGTTTCTGCTGCATCAGCGACTTTACGTTACCTGATACATCAATTCTCCGATAACCGCACCATGAAGACCTGCCTCTGAATCACAACGCGCCGCCAAAACTCGACCTCCAAGCAAAGAAGCAATCATTTCATTAAACACGATGTTGGTGTGTTTGAACGTTCATTAATTAAACGATGATGTCATCCAATCTGAGCTTCCTGCTCAGGTCGCAGACCAAACTCCACCGTAGTAATGAGTTAATGAACAAAAAGTCAAGCTTATTGGTAAAAAAAACATTTCAGCAAAAAGGCAATTCAAACTGCAGAGAGGAGCCACTCTGTTAGTTTAACTCTGAAACGCGTCGC
Organism: Girardinus metallicus; assembly: GCA_903067095.1. Classification (NCBI taxonomy): domain Eukaryota; kingdom Metazoa; phylum Chordata; class Actinopteri; order Cyprinodontiformes; family Poeciliidae; genus Girardinus; species Girardinus metallicus. The sequence continues at coordinate 9,771 of CAEGAE010084779.1, forward strand.
TGCGCTGCAGAAACTGCAAACCCTGATCAGCTCCGACAGGAACAGGAAGCAGACGTGGCGTCCAGCGAGTTCCAACTGTTCCCCAGGATGAAAAGACAATAAAATATGAAAGAAGCAACAAACATTTCAGTTTATCACCAAATATGTTGATCAATGTTCAAGTTATTATGAATCAAATCAACTCTGAGCATTTGGGCTTTTAGCCTTGGCTTCAAGGCACTCGGTGTTTCAGCTGTTTTGCAGTTTTCTGGAAGTTTGTCCTAGATTTGCGGTGCTCAGAAGCTGAATGCTGATTCTCCATGTTTGGTTCTGGTTCTGGTTCTGATGCCAACCAGAACCAGAAGACCTGAGAGGTCTGCAGAGGCCGGCAGAGAACCCAAAATCTTCCTCAAGTAAGATTAAAAAAGTATTTGGTAAAAAGTATCTGGTCAAATTATCAATCACTTAACGTTTAGAAATGACATCATCAGACGGATCAAAATATAAAGTTAGGTGGAAATGTTGCAGTTGTAAGGACCAAAATGACAGTAAATTATAGAATTTACAAAAAAATAACAAGTCAGGCAAAAGGAAATTTTTCCAAATCAGTTTCTTTGAACAAAAAACTTCAGTAACAGAAACTGCAGGTGTGTGTCTGTGTTTCATTCAGTGGGTAGAAAATCCAGAAATTTTACTCAAATAGCAATACTTCATAGTAAAATTACTCAAGTAAATGAATGTAGTTAATACGCAGCTCTGGAGGTCTGGAAGGTCGAAACAACAGCAGCAGATCTTGAATGTTTTGTGGTGCTAAACTGTTTAGTGATTTATAAAGTAAAACCGTATTTTAAAGTCAACTCTGAGTTTTCATCTCGCTGAGACATCAGTCCTCTAATCCTGGAGATGTTCTTCAGGCGATGGAAGGCCGACTTTGTAACTGACTTTATGTGAGTCTGAAGGTTCGGGTCAGAGGTCATCACTATCCCCGGGTTTCAGGTTAGTTTTTTGAGATGATTTATTTTGAAGGGCCAGTCTGCTAACGGAGGCCTTTCTATCCGTTTTTATTTGGTAACGCTTTATGTGAAGGGGTTTACAGACGACTGACGTGAGCATGAAGGCGTCTTCATTCGTCATGAATGTTCACAACTGTTGTCATAAAGTGTCCATCAGGAGCTAATGACACTTTAGCAACGTTACATTAAAAGTGTCATTTTTTACCGAATGACGCTTCACAAAAACAGTCCAGCATTCATGAAGTCGCCTTCATGTTCATGTCAGTCTGGTCCTTCAAATGAAGCGTTACCATTTGCTTATTTTGGATATTTATCTTCCGGTTCCAGTGTTTAATTAGTTTATTGATATTTGAGAACGTGTTCTCGTGTCATCGTCCGACAAAATTATTTGTAACGACAGGCCTGACCAGGTATCTGTTCAACTGTAAATCGAAACAACCGGAACCCAAACTTTTAAGGAGGACAGTAAAGGTCAAAAATCTAAATTCAAATATACTTTATGGATCCCAAACAGAAACTAAATGTTGTTGTAGCTCCTATTAATTCACCATTTCGGAAGCAGGAAGGATTTCTGTCCTACTGTCACAAACATCAACATGTGGAGCTTTGGTCAGCTTTTCAGCGACTCGCACTCCAGAAGGATTTGATACAACACAAAGGGACGTTTATCTGTTTGCTACGGTGGAGGATCTGTGATGCTGTGGGCCCGTTTCTGTTCCAGGAACGCAGAAATCCGTATGAAGCTGCAACACTTTCTCTCTCTGGCATTGTATTCAGACATCAAAGCATTAAATATAAACTTTCATTACTGACGGGGCTTAAGCTGCTCTTATTTATTTATTTAGTCTCTTTGTAGGTCTTAATATTCTCTCATTTGGAGAACAAAGAAGCTCCTTTAGCAGCGGAGAGAGAGGCTCCAGTTAAAGGAAACAATACGCGGCTCATCAAAAGCAAAGAGAAAGTGAGACAAAGACGCGAGACGAGAGGACAGAAACCAGAACCGGCACTAATTAAGGTGTCCGTTAACCGAACACAGGGCTCCTTCAGGCTGCGGCGCTGCTGGGCGTCAAGCAGGACGAACAATATCTGCCATCTGAAAACTCAGAGGAACCGATTCGCAAACAGCAACCAGAGCTGAGCAACACTCAGAGACAGAACATGGAAAACTGCCAAAAATGACAAACATTCAGTTCATATATCATCAGTTTATCAATGCACACATTTACATACACTTAACTTGTGGTGGGATTGGTTAAAATGTCTAAATCAAATTAATTTCATTGTGTGTAAATGCAACATTTTCATATTTGCTGCTAAATTAATTAATAAATAAACATATGAGCTCGACAGCGAATATATTCATAGTTTTAATCTGTTATTCCACCATCAGATTGGAGGAAAGTGCTACGACTTAGCTGCTTTGGAGCTAATGGCTAGCGCGCTAACAGAGGAGCTAATTTTAGCATTAGCTTCCACTAAATATTGTGTTAATATAGCAAAAAATACAATTACTTAAACATCAATTTACGTAAATTTTAAGTCCTGACCCAATATTTGTATTTAATTAATAAATGATAGTTCCTTTTATGAATTTAAAATATTTAATAGAATAATTCATTTACCACAAAATTATTCTACATTATATGTAGAAAATTATTATAATTAGATATAGGCTTTTGAACTATATTCTTAATACAGTCAACATTTTGTTGTATCAGAAATTAAATATTTTCCAAACTGAAAAAAATACTAAATTATAAATATGAATACATATTCGACATATTTTAATAATTTAAAAAAAATTACATCAGTTTTTAGATTGTTTCAGAAAAATAAATAGTTATACTGACTTAAACTGTTGATGTGTTTATAATTGTTTTTATTGAAATTAAAGGTAAAATTAAAAATGACAGTAATGATGCATTTAAAATTAAAATTTTCTACCTTGAATATATTTTTAATTGTCATAATAATTAATAATAACGTAGCATTACTGTAATTTCTACAAAGTAAATTATGCGACTTTAACGAGCTGCTGTGGGACGGTTTGATTGTTGGACCAGCAGAGAGATGTTGGATCATTAGACAGTAAAACGAACACATTAAAGGTTTAAACAATCCTTTGATCCGGAAGCTTCTGCCTGGTTGAGCCCAGCAGGGAGCCAGCTGCACGTCAAACCACTTTGTCTGTCAGGGTTTTCTCTGCAGGTCGTCCAAAGCGCAGAATAAATCATTTCCACTGAAAACTTTCCTGCTGCTTCTTTGGCTCAAACTTGGTCCAATCAGAACCTCGTCAGGCGAAATCACAGGACCGCCTGCGTTATGTCCTTCCAGCTTCGACGTCCAGGCATTCAGGCACCTCTTTCTGAACATTTCTGTTATTTTACTGGGTGTAAACATGAATAAACGTAGATTACAACATGTTGCAGACTGTTTTAGCTTCACGTTTCATTCTGTTTTTTAAGGCCTTATGATCTGAATTCACTTAAAACAATTTAAAAATAACAATCTGTTTTTTGACATCTAAATTAAGTAGATTTTTGATCTGAATATGGATTATAGGAAGCATATACATTTAGAATGTAGTTTAGTCAAATTAGATACAATTTTTTGGAATACCTCCGACCACTAGGTGGCAGCAAAGAGTTTCCACTTTGCGGTAAACACGTTGTCCTGATTGTGGCTTGGAGCGACGTTTAGCTTTTATGGCTTTGCAAACATTGTCAGAGTTTATTATTATCCAGTATCTCAAATCTAATTTCAAGTTCAGGCGTATTTTTAAAAATGGGACAAAACGTATTAATGAATGTAAATGCATGAGACTACAGCCATGTGGCTAATTTTCATCTCTAGTTGATATTATACCAAGAATTATAAAGGATGCAATAACTGCCCATCTCTAGTTCTTTCAAAATAAGAGCGTGAAGCACAAATACGAAGTTCTGAATTGTGAATACATTAAAGCTGATTTCAATGGTTCAGAATGTTTTTACCTCCAAAATGTTAAAAGGTGACAGGAAGTTTAAAAATATCACTGTCATGTTATTATTCAACAACATTATTGGCAAAACTTAAACAACTGAAGAGTCTTGAAAAAAGTTAAATACAAAGAAGCAAATGTAATTTTTTGCACTTCAGTAAAATTAGTAATCAGGTCACATTTAAATGTAAAATAAATATTACCTAAAATGGACAAAGACGGGAACGTATTTCTATGCTTTAATATACTTTATTGAATATTCTTATGCATTTTCTAGGCATTTTATAGCAAAATCAAACAACTATGTTACTTTCAGTTGATTAAAAAAATTACTTAAATGAAATCTGACTTTATAATTTAATGTCTTGAAATTGGGTCTCTGTCTCTTTAAGAAGCTCCTGCTTTCATCATCACAACAATGCTCCTCCATGAAGCCGTTAATACGGCTCTTAGCAGCACTGGACTGAGATGTAGTTAGCTTAGCGGATGCCACTTGCGCGTCAGCTTTACTGCCGTACAGGAAACAAGTGAAAACGAAGGTTCTCGCCGGAACTAAAAATGCAGTTAATCGTGTTAAAATCTGTGAAATTATTAATTAAAATGAACAAGTATATTAATAATAATAATAATAAGTAGCATTGACACCAGCAGAAAAATGAATTGACACACCTCTCTGCAACATACTGTACAAATTACTGCATATTTAACACATTTAATAAAACAGTCAGAATAAACTAGCGAGCTATAATCATAATGTTCAGTTTTCATGCTGTTACATCACCACATGCATACAGTCTGAAAGCAGAAAGGCATGCATGTGTGTGTCTGCAAGTATCTGTGATGCCGTTTATTTGCAGTTTGAACCTGTAGATATTTAGGATATTTAAATTTAATTGCATTTGCGGCAATTTTTCCATGCAACAATGCGGAAAACCTGCTAAACCTTCATTCCCCCTGCGACTATTTTCCCCTAAAAACCTGCGACAGCCCAGCAAGAAGTTCAGATAGACTTTATAATCATTTACCAGAGAACCTGGGTGTAACATCAACCCGAGCAGAACTCATTGCACAACCGGATCCAACGGTTCAGGCGCAAAACAAAAAGCAGAAGTCCCTGAAACATTTCCGAACCCGCTTCGCGTGCAGCGGTTCCGACCCGCTGCACATGAAGGAATGCGTCCCATTTCTCTCCATCTAAGCCGATTATTATTCGAATAAAGTCGACTTCATGTTCCTCATGCTGGGATTTACAGCAACAACCTGCAACTGACTGACAAACCCAAACATTCTGCGCCAAAAACAAACAGCGGCATTCCGCGCCACCCGAGAGCGCATTCTGCGCAGCAGAGGACGCAGATCCGCACATTTCAAACGGAAAAATTCAAACATTTCTGGACCGAAACCGAGCCAAGACTCGACATTTCAGCGGAGCCACTCCGAGCTGCACTTTGCAGCGACTTGAGCAACAAAAGTTTCCCGTTAGGTTCGGCCACGAACTCCGTACTCGAGCAGAAAGCGTCAGAACCGGACCGGGTTCGGATTTAAAAAATAATAATAAAATACAATAAAAACCACCTGTACTCACAGAGAAACCCGCGGAGGTCCGGAGAAACCCAGAAAGCTCCACATCCAGCGCTCTCATCTCCTCCTCCTCCTCCTCAGCTCGCCGCCACAGCTGCTGGAAGTTCACTGACGTCAGCTCTCCGGTCCAAACGGGAATAATGCGAGGAAGAGGAGGGGCGGGGGAGCAAGACGCCCGGAAACAATCAGGGGGGCGGGGGCCACATCAGAGCCGCTCACTCAACACAATGGCCTAAACAAAGCCGGTATCATGCCTGCGCAGAAACCGCAGGAGCGTTTCACTGACAATCATCTGGAAAGCTCCACAGCAGGGGCGAAGCTAAGGGCTGAGAACAGGGGGGCCTCAGCCCTAAACACAAAGATTTAGAGTTTTTTAAAAAGTGCTTTTTTTTGTTGAGGTTTTGCTCTGGCTTTACATTTAATTTATGTTTAGGGTTGCTATAATATTATTTATTTACATTGATTATGGGGAGTCATTTCATTCAAAATTAAACACATTATTACTAAAAAAAAAAATTGATGGTAGAAAAATATATTTAATGAGCTCATTTTTCAACTTTTATAAAATATAATTTTTTTTACATGTGTTGAAACTGTCACTAGTCATGGGATCAGACAGGTAATCTAAAAACTAAGTAAATAAATTCATGAGAACAGACTTCACCTGGACTCTACAAGCTACAATAGCCTGAGCAGCACAGCTAACCATTACAGGAAGCAGGAAAACTAGCATTATGATGTGTTTATAGACCACTGCTTCAAAATTCATTGTTTTAGCAATGTTTTAACTATATTACATATTTTTTTAAACCTTTGGTTGCTTTCATTCTGGATAAAGAACCTACCAGACGTTTCAGAAAGAGTCTTGACAAACGTAAAACAGTTTTTAAGTCCAAAGGAAACAGATCCAGATGTGGCCAAATATTTCATACTCTTAGAAACATGTCTCTACAATAATAACCACGCATATTTAAATAACCCACGATGGGCTAGCTTATAAGACATTTTGAAGCATTTTGAATTGTTTACTAATCAACCAGGAGGTAATTTAATTTGTTATTTCAATTAAAACGATAACATTTAATATTGGAAATCCTTCAAAGACTCAAAGAAAACAAAAGAAAGTCACTGAATGTGACCATTATGGCAGATTGACAAGTCTCCTTCAAAGCAATCAATGGAATATTCTGTTTGTGCCCCCAGCAGCCTGTATGTGTGGATATTACACAGAGGAATTAAAAAGCTGTTTTATGAAAGCTGGCAGGTTGACAGTTTCCTTCTAATGACCTTCTGCGCCTCGAAGTTTGAGGTGAAAAAGTGCGGGCATCAGAGGAGGCTCACCTCGGGTGCCGTCTCCGTATTTATAGGCCGGCCGACTCCGGGGACCGTCCTGATGACACCGCAGATAAATTATGAGCCTCCAGGTTTCAGTTAAAGACGGGCGCCGTGTTCCAATATGGCCGCCTTAACAAGTTCACGACAGCTAAAAATACCAAGATGGATCACCTCTAACTCCACACGCAGCCTGCTGGGCGTAAACCTGACGACTTTCTGCGCCGCAGAAAGTCTGATAAACATAAAAACTGTCATATTCAGTAAGTCACAATAAACACCCTGATGGGGCTCAGCTGCCACCTTAAAAGTACGATTTGGAAATTGACGACCTTTAAGCAGGTGTCAAACAGGTTTTTCGATAAAATACATTTCTGTATTAATTTATTATGTAAATGTCAACTTCTCTTCAGCTGCCAGTGGAAAACATTAGAGTTAACAGAAATATAAGCTCTTATAATGAGTTGTGATTAAGTTCCTGAAATAAATGGACTTTTCTATAATGTTGTAATTCATTGGGTTTCTTTATTTTGCCAAATTGTCAAAGAAACAGTTGAGCAATGTTTTAAAATGTTGCCCCATTTTTTGCGGCGCCAACTCCAGCAGTTGTTTTCCTTGTCGTTCTCACGTGGATAACATTTCCACGACGCGCGGCGTTAACCGAACACGTTTAAACTGCCTCGTCTCTCACTGCACATGTAAAACACTTGAGCCGCATTTAATCGATGCACAAACTTTTTCCTCTTTAAGTAAGAAAATCTCAAAGTTTAGAACTCAAATGTTATCTGATCAAATCTGAAATTTTTTCCTCAAATTTTTCACTTTTTCCTAAATTCTTACTTGTTTTTTGGAATTTTGTTCTTCAGAAATTTTTTACCAGAATTCTGACTTTTTTTTTTTCTCAAAATTGGACTTTCCTCAGAATTCAGACTTTTCTTTAAATTTGTACTTTTTTTCAGAATTGAGACTTTTTTTCCTCGTATTTTGTTGGTTTTATTTGCGCCTGCCATATTTCGCTGTCCAGCCGTTTCGTGGCGCCACGTTGACCCGAACCGGTTCCTGTGACGGTCTGTGCTTCTTGCTGCTGTCTCTGCTTGTTGAGAGGAATCCAGTCCTCAATGCGCAGCGCAGCGCTCCGTTAAAACATACGTTATCATCAGCGAGATGAATTCCCCTGTTTGTAATTGGAGAGACGAAGTTCTACATTAGGCTCGGCCCACTTATCCATCAGCAGAGCAGTTATTGACTGGAGGTGGAGAAGCGTTTCTTTCTCCGCGCTGCTCAGCAAGCAGAGATGATAAGGAAATGATGCTCTGTCTGTTTTCAGGAGGAGAATGTGAAAACGAAATGTGAACTGGCTGATATCAGCTACTTCTACTGGGTTCTGGTGAATTAGCATGCTGCACTGCTGGGTTTAAACGTTTCTACATGCAATATTCTCTGGAAATGTGCATCTTTCTTAATTAGCATGTATAAGTAAAGGAAATCCATTAAAAAGCATTGAAAATACTCATTATTTCATTTGTGTCAGCTTCTATCTGCAGGATATTTAAGATTCTGCAGCATCTGCTGATGGCTGGATTGATGTAATACCAGGAAATAGTTTGGGAAGTCAGTTCCTTCTTTGTGTGATTATCAGAACTTGCCTTCTTGTTTCTACTTTGAATTAAAAGCGTTGTCTTTGCTGGATGTGTCGATTAGTCTGTCTGCGTCGTAAAGCTGCTGACCAGAGTTAATAAGCCCAGAGAAGGAAATGTTGTTCTCCTTATAGAGGAGGAGACAGGTGCAGCCTACATGCCAGGCCCGGTGGCAACATCTTAATAGCTTCACTCGGCATGGAAAATGGCCTCTCATGAATCACCGGGGAATGGAGAGTTACAACTCAGTGGCAGCACCATAATAGAGTACTTAGGAGACGTGACAGAAGAGACCTGGTGAGCGCCACCATCAGGATAAACAACATCGTAAAGCTTCGTTCGGCCGGCAGGCTTCCCAGATCCATCATTTCATAAACTAGTTGGTTTGTGATGCAAAGCCTCATGAGGGTAAATCACCGCCGCTCCCAGCTGCTTTCACTTCTGGTTTTTTTTGTATGACTAAAACAAGTTACTTTGGGTCAAACTTTGAAAACAAACTCAAAAACTGCATTTCTGTGGCGTTGTCCTGATGCAGAGTGTGCAGTGAAACTGATGTGAGCGCGTTTAGCCGTAAACAAATAACAACGTTTAAATCCAGACACGTTAAAAATTGTAACACAATTTATCGCTTTTTTTTTTTAAACATACAAAAATTCCAAGCTGGAACCTTCATATTGTGTTTCTGGTCCGCCTGTAAATCTGACGCACACACTACGTCCGCTAACAACAACAGACGGCGATGCAGCTTCCCTCTGGGGGTTCGTTTTTACTTCAAATCCATCTGATTGGACGCTGGAAAAGACCGCTGTGGTGTTCAAGCTGTGCTAAAAGGAGTTAGCCTATCAGCGAAACTATTTAAGCTAAAATAGCATCAATGCTAACACGCAGCAGTAGCACAAATGCTAATGCTAATGTCAGCATCCACAGTTCCATAAAGAACCTCCATGAAGAAGTTTTTTTTTTTAAAGGACAAATCTGGTGGTTGAAGAACAAACGAACAACAATTATCTTTGTTGTAGTAGTCTTCAATTAAAATCCGATTAATTTATTGTAGTCCCTGCTCAAGCTGTGCTATCACTAGTTGAATATCTATAACAATGTGGAAAGAAGCAGAAGAGCTAAAAAGGTGTTTTCCTGCAGCCACTCACCTCAGATTTAGCTCTCCAGTTCTGCTGTTGGACTGCACTTGTAAACAAACAATAACCTGAGATATGTCTGAAAATAATCCATGCAGTTATAAAAATACAGAGTTTACACAGTGAATACATTGTTTTGAGGGCCTGGAAGCTTCAAACAGGAGAGGAAAGTTATGCTGCTTCCTGTTCCTGCTGCAGATGTTGCATAAATATTGTAATGCTGTGGTGTTTTTGTCGTTTTAAAGACACTTTAAAATTCAGTTCCTACAGTTTCTCTGTCAAACGTGGGCGATGAAAGACTGCTCTCCATCTCTGCTCACGTTTATCTCAGTGACGTTTTAGCCCAGATCTGGGTTAAGGTTGCCATGTTAACCAAGCCGGTTCGCTGTCCTTCCTAATGATCCACTGCATACTTCAATTGTAATTTTGTGGGGAAAAAAACTGTGCTTCTTTTTTTCTTGTTGAGATGAAAGAATTGTGCAGCTCTGGAAAATAAGGCAGAAAAAAGGAAAAAAGAAGAGATGGGAAGCCATTGTAACGACGGCCTCAGGCAACACGGACCCAGAGGGCAGATCTGAGTAAATCAAATCTCCATTACTGAGCTGAAGAGCTTGTGTGCTGGAGATGTTATTACCCTCGTCACCGTGCACAAAAGAGAACAAGCTGGAGGTTTGAGCCTCATTTCAGACTTTATAAATCGACAAAGTCACAGGAAAAAATATCTAAAATGATCTGATTGCTTTAATATTCCAAAATATAACTTCTGATTAAGCTTTTCCACTGGCTGCGACAAGGAAACGCTCTGCCCTTCAGATAACAGATTGCGCAGGGGAATGATTTAAAACCTCATTTGTGTAATTTTAATGGACTGTCTTAAAAGAAACGACCAATTTCTGCCGCTGTTATCGGAGGACCTGCAGGCCTGAGGATCCCCGGAGCAGCGCAGGCCAATTCCCAGCCCAGCAGGAATTACAACCTGTGAGCCTCCGCCATTCATTACATGGGTTATTGCTGACAGGAGGCTAAACGAAACAGCAACATAATATTTAGGCCATACAGATGTAAAATTATGATAAATATTGGAGAATGATGAGTCCACCAGAGGGCGCATTGACGCCAGCTACTAGCTAACATGAGAATAATCTTTGAAATCAATCAGGACAATTATCATTCATTAAGAGAATTATCAAAGAGCAGTTTAATAAATCTAAATAGTCTAATTTATTATAATGCAGAAGTATTTCTTCAGCGCATGCGCAAATAGTACGACGGCGCTTCCGGAAAAGATAGTTATTGATTACATAACCGATTCGCTTGGTTTTAGCTTTCATTCCCCCCCTTCAATAATCAAATCACCATTTGGAATTGCTTTCATAATTTATTCAGGTTACAAAACAGCAAAAAACAGAAGAAATCTGCGAAGGAGCAAGAATTTCAGCTCCTTTTATCCGATCCCAAAGTGGCGCAGACAAGCCGTCAGTGAATGCAGCGGCCCCGGCTTCTCTTCCATCGTCACATTATACTGAAAGGATGTCGCTGCCGTTGTAACGCGGAGGGTGTGAGCCAGTTGGCCCGCTGCTCCTGCTGAATCAGGTGTTCCGGCGAGCCTAGCGCCTCCGCTAAAAGCCGCCGGCCGGATTAGACCGGCTCACCGCCGTTTAGCTTCAGGTTCGGCTCTTGATCTCAGCAGGAGCAGCAGCTTTAAAACTCAGCACCAAAGTGACGTTCAAGTCCAGAATTAAAGCGCCGAACCGTGACGACAGGCAGAAAAAAAAAAAAGCTCCACAGTGCAAGGATAGAAAAAAAAAAACAACATAATTATAACTACTTACTGATCTGTTGGGTGGATAAACTTGTCACATGCATATTCTCTTCCGTCTTCTCTGGTTTTTTAAATCCTAAAGTAAAATCGATTCACAAAAGAATTGCGATTCTCACTTACTACGATTCTGACTTGACATAAAATGTGCCAAACAAACTACTGGGGGAAAAAGAAAAAAACAAACAAACCATGCCCTCCTCCATTTTGAAACTACGCGTGACGTTATGACGTCACAACGTAGACGGCGCTGGAACGTACGCATGGGAGGAAAACACTGGAACAAAGAGGAAAAGACAGAGAGATAGACCTTTTTCACGCTTCCGCGTTTTAAAGCGGATGTGGGGTTGGACAACTTCCGGTGGCTATAGCGTTAGCATTAAAAGG